>JAEQBH010005549.1:0-109013 GCA_016808115.1 Tetrastigma voinierianum | reverse complement strand
GGCTTGTTGGTTCTCTTCTCTACAATCTTGATCTTCACTGCAGTGTTTTCCTTTTAGCTCAGTTCTTCATGACTAAGCCCAGTTCTAGCTTTCATACAAAAAGCCTGCGAAAACATCAAAACTATCCAAAACAAATGATCAGTAGCACCGCTAGGTCCTTAGCATGCCAATTGGGCTAATTAGGTTGATTACTACGAAAAGAGTGCTCAAAACCCAAAGTGTTAGGGGCACAAAATAACACTATTTGGGTAGTAATCACCAAGCAATTAAATATAAGCTTCATGTCTAAACTACATCCAAAACCCTAGATTGTAAGTTTAGAGCATAATGAAAATCATGTACATCATAAAGTTTGGAGAAAGCATGAAAGTATAGGTAGAAGAATCTTATGCTGAAAGATTGGTGGATTCTTAGTCTTCTTTCTCCGATTCACGGATTTTCCAAAGGTAAATGTCAATCTCTATGTCAGTCTCACTCCTCTCTCTAAGTAGAACCCTCAAGAAATGCAGACCTAGTCTTGTCCCCAGAAAACCCTATTTATAGTCTTGGGACATGGGCCATTGATGGGCCAAAAGTTAGACAAATTTCTATTCAAGTCCGTTGTGGTTCAGCGATTAGGTAGAATCTTCGCGTGACAAGCACACCTTCATTCTTTGTGAAGGGTTGTTCGTTCTGACGAACCGAGCATCTTCGTTTGTTGCTCTTTTGGTTCATCCGACGAAGAGTGTCTTCGTCGCAACGAACAACTTCATAGATTGCAACTTGCATAACTTCTTCGTTCGAACTCCAAATTTGGTGCTTTTGGTATTGTTGGAAAGCTCTTGAAGTGTATAATCAATCCATATGAAGCTTGATGCTATTTAAGCCCATCTTAAAACTGAAAAATCCGAATCTGATGGCTCTTCCTTATGTTGTGTGGGAAATTGCTGATTTTCCTCATTTTTCTCTCATTTTCTGAACATCAAATGATTGACCTATTCACAAAGATGAACATTAGAAATTAGATTGTGACACCCCCGACTACGACACCCGATTAATCGGCTTGAGGTATCATTTTTATTTTTCACATTTTACTTATAAAATTATAATCTTTAAGTTTGTTCATTCATATAATGTTAAATATTTAACTTGTACTATATTACAGTAGCATCAATTACAAAATATATACAAGCTTCATATATCAAGTGTTCAGCATTTACAATGTTACATTGCTCACAAAACAAAAATACATATACATTATACGAATGGTCTTCAAAATTTGGGCACCTGGTGATGTGTTGACTTTATTTGTGATGCGGATTGTCTGAATCCTCTGGTTTCCTCTTATTACCCTACGAATGCAACACCCGTGCTAAACATAGCTTAGTAGGAATAATACTACGTGGGCCGACCCTGTAAGGATCATCTCACTTTAGACACATGCATATACTTATGACAAATATAACATTTACATATACTTATCCATTTCTCATATCTACTTTTTCTTAACATGTTTCATTTCTTATCATATTTCATATACTTTTCGTCTCATCTTACACTTTACTTCTTGTTCTTGTAGCATTATCTTATCATCACATAAACGGTGTTATGCTTCATATCATGTCATATATTATATACATCTCATTTGCTTATACATGTCATTTGGTTTTATGTTTCATACCAGCATAAACCTTAGAAGTGGATACGGGAAAGAACTGTATGTACCCGAAGGTACTATCACTGTACGAGATAGTGATCTCTATGCAATATGACCTGACGGGACGTATAATGATCCGAATGGGATCTATGTCATCGCGACAGCAGAGGCCTCGATATCTGTAAGCGTATGTTCTGACCTTGTATCCCTATAGGCATGCCTATCTATCCAACTTCACAGTCATAAACGAGCCAATCAGTTTATTATGTTTTCTTAACAATCTTTCAGGTATTAGAAAAGTTATCTCATATATATGAATAACTACGATATCATGTATATACGAGATATTCATTATGAATAATCTCTTATAAACATTTAACAGTACTTTTCATATAACAAAATTATACTTGTATTCTCTTTAGCTTTCATAACACATGTTATCATGATCATATTACTATGATGCATTATTTCATATAACAATATAATTATATAATCTTTATAAAATTTCAATTTCCATAACCAATTCTGCCTGAATAGTTAGAGTGGTTCCAAAGTCTATTTTGACTTCTACAATTTTTTGACCCTATAAACAAGATTGTTAGAAAGTGATATTCTAACTCAATATATTGTCTTAAGTTCCTTATGGTTCAAACATCATGTCATTTGGACTTTTAATTTAGGAGATATGGTCTAAACATTCCGAAGTGCTCCTAAACAATTTCTAGGAATAGAATCTGGAATTGTGTCTTATATTGGAAAATTTTATAGAAATGTTAGAGACATAATTTGACCATAATTTCTTCATGAAAGTTATTCTCCCAGATGTCTAGTTTGTACAGAAATTTGAATCATCTCATTTAGATGAGTATGACTCAAGTTATGATTTAAACAACCGGAATTACTCTAATTCAAAAGAATTTGTTAAGGGCAATTTCGAGGCCGGAATTGTTCCCTTAATTTGCCGAATTTTCTAGGTCCAATGGGGTCTAAATTTGGATACACTTATTTGAGGGAGATTTGTTTTCCTAGAAGTATAGTTTATCTAGAAAATTTGAATCCTCAATTTGGATGAGTGAAACTCAACTTATGGCATAAATATCAAAACTGTTACGAAACTCAAAACTGTATCAAAATTGACACAGCAGAGCCCTTTGTGGTACAAGGTACATTGGGTCCAAATGTGCATACACCTGTTTCAAGAAGCTTTGTTCTCTAGAAGTCTAGTTTACGTAAATTTGAATCGCTTCAATTTGGATGGTGATGACAGTCTGCCAAAACAAAAACATGGGTTTAAAAAAAACGGACAACATCTCCCCTAAAACCCAACATTTTCTCTATACAAATTTTCCTCCATTGGACCACAACCAAACAAAAACCATTCAAACAAGGATTCTACACAAAAAGGGTATTCGAACCTCTGAAACAAGTATCCTATCTACATATCCATACAAAAATCCATACCTTTGCCTTTCCTTCTTTCTTCTTCTTCTTCTTCTTTCTTTCTCCTCTCTTCTCTTCTTTTCTTTCTCCCTTATCCGATTTGCCCTAACATAAATGCCCCAAAATGAGATATTTTAGACTAAAAAATAGGAGGCCATGTTGGCCTTGTCACTTTAACTTTTGCATTTTGGTCCCTCATTTCATTCTATTCTCCATTTAACTTATTCAAATCCTACTTTGACATATGAACTTATTATATGACCCAGGTCCTAAATTAGTAAATTATTAATTTACCCCACGACTCTTGAATTAATTTTAGTTTTGCTTATTTTTATTCGAGAAAAATATACATTTACTTTTATTATACCTAGACATGTTATAAAAGCGTCAGAGAGTATAATTGGGAGTGTTACAACTCTCCCCCTCCCCCTTAAAAGAATTTCGTCCTTGAAATTCATACTTGAATCGAAGAGTTGCGGATGCTAGCAGCTCATGGTGCTGGCTCCCAGTAGCTTCTTCCGCATGGTGTTGCGAGCACTTTCACTAACATGCTTATTCCTGGCTGCTTCACCTCTCGAGCCATAATAGCCTTTGGCTCCATCATCATATAGAAAAAATCTGCATGTACTTATGCTTCTTATTTGAGTAGCATGTGCGACCCTTCGAGCAGTATTCGAAGCATAGACACATGGAACACATCATGCAACTTGGATAACTCCAGAGGGAGTGCCAACCGATACACCATTGGTCCGATTCTCTCCAAAACTTCATATAGGCCAATGAACCTCGGACTCAGCTTCCCTTTCTTCCCAAATCTAAGCACCTTCCTCCATGGAGATACCTTAAAGAACACTTTATCACCCACTTCATATTCAACGTCCTTCCTTTTCAAATCAGCATATGACTTTTGTCGATCACTAGCAACCTTTAACCTTTGCTGAATAACTTGAAATTTTGCTTTTGTATCTTTTACTATGTCTGGACCGATCACTTTATGCTCGTTGATTTTGTATCACCTGATAATTCTACATCTCCGGCCATACAAAGCCTCATATGGTGCCATGCCAATGCTTGATTGATAACTGTTGTTATAGGAAAATTCTATAAATGGAATATACCTATCCCAACTTCTAGTGAATTCCATTACACATCCCCGAAGCATATCTTCAAGCACTTGAATCAACCTCTCGGACTGTCCATCTGTCTGCGGGTGGAATGCTATACTGAAATTAAGCCGAGTTCCCAAGGCTAACTGTAATTCCTTCCAGAATCTCGATGTAAATCGCGGATCTCTATCCGACACAATAGACAACGACACCTGATACTGTCGCACAATCTCATCCACATATAACTTCGGCTAGTCGATCCATAGAATAGTCAATCATTACTGGTATAAAATGGGTCGACTTTGTGAATATTATGATACCTTGACGAGTCATGTTTTTGTTGTGTGAGGGGAAAACCTGACACAAAAACCATGGTAATATTATCCCACTTCCATTGAGAAATTGGTAGGGGATTCAACATACCTGTTGGAACTTGGTGTTCAGCTTTGACTTGCTAACACTTCAAACATTTAGACACGTACTCTGTCACATCTCTTTTCATTCATTTCCACCAATAATGCTGTTTCAAATCTGGTATCTTATTACCTCAAGATCATAGTAAATCTTGTATTATGAGCTTCAAATAACAACTTTTTTTTGAACTCTTTATCATCTAGCACACATAATACATTAGATACAAACTTCTAGCTTATTTTCTTGTCAGTCTTATCACCATCTCTGACCATCTATACCTTTTTCTGCATCTCTTCATCATTTTTCTGAGCATCTATAATCATTTTCTTTAAAACAGGCTGCGCTTTAATTGAGCTAATATAGCTCCATCAAATACTATTCTCCATTCACTGTGTTGTATTGACAAAGCTGTCATTGCCTTTCTACTTAAGGCATCTGCTACCACATTAGCTTTTCCAGGGTGGTAATCTATTATGCAGTCATAATCTTTGAACAAACTCCAACCACCTCCGTTGTCTCAAATTAAGCTCCTTCTACGTTAACAAATATTTGAGACTTTTTTTATCTGTATCAATTCTACATTTTTCACCAGATAAGTAGTGTCGCCATATCTTCAAAGAAAATACTCAGTAGCGATTCGAGTCATGTGTAGGATAATTCTGTTCATGTGGCTTTAACTGTCTAGATGCATATGCCACAACTTTACCATCTTGCACTAACACACAACCCATACCAATTCTTGAAGCATCACTATAGAGAGTATACTCTTTACCGAGGGTAGGCTGGCGTCGTCTTAGTACTTGACCAACATTTCCTTCAACTGCTCAAAACTATCTTGACATTTATCTGTCCACTCAAACTTTACTCCTTTCCTGAGTAATTTAGTGAGTGGTGAAGCTATGACAGAGAATCCGCTTCACAAGCCTTACATATCTGTTTGAATTGAGAAACTTCGCTGGTAACACTTAGGTGATTTCTAATTCACCACAGCTTCAATCTTAGCAAGGTCAACTCTTATACCCTCAGCAAACACAATATGGCCTAGGAATGAAACTTTTTTTAGCCAAAAATCACACTTGCTAAGCTTAGCATACAACTTTTTCTCTTTCAAAGTCTGTAGAACTATTTTCAAATGTTGCTCATACTCTTGCTCATCTTTGGAATACCTGATATATCATCAATAAAGACCACGACAAAGCCCAGTCTAAATAGAGATTCGAAACACCCTATTCATCAAATCCATGAATGTTGTCGGTGCATTAGATCCAGCCCCAGTGGCATTACGAGAACTCATAAATGGCCATATCGAGGTTCGAATCGCATCTTCGGCATCGACTATTTCACTCTTAGGTGATAGTACCACGATCATGAGTCTATCTTTGAGAAGACACCCGCTTCTTTTAATTGATTAAAGAGATCTTCAATTCTCGGCAATGGGTATTTGTTTTTCACTATCACCTTATTGATTTGCCAATAATCAATGCACATCCATAGGGTGCCATCTTTCTTTTTCACGAACAAAACAGGTGCACCCTAGGGAGAAACACTGGGTTGGATAAACCCTTTATCTAGAAGCTCTTATAGTTGAATCTTTAGCTCTTTCAACTCAGTTGGAGCCATCCTGTATGGTGCCCTAGAAGTAGGAGTTGTTCCCGATAAAATCTCAATAGATAAATCCACTTCTCTTACATGTGGAATACCAGGTAACTCTTCGGGGAACACATTCGGAAAATCTTTCACAATTAGAATATTTTCCAATTCTATTTGACCTCTATTAGAGTCAAGAACCAAAGCCAAAAAGGCCTCACATCCTTTTCTTAGCAATCGTCAAGCTTGCACAGCTAAAATCACATTGGACATTGGGCCAGACCGAACACCATGTATTATCACTTAAGACTGATCAGAACATCTAAGCACTACTGTCTTTTTATCACAATCAATTATAGCCCGGTGTTTGAACCTTGATCCATTCCCAATCAAATCAAATTCACGAAATGGTAGAGCAATCAAATCAACAAAAAATTCCCGATCATGAATAATTATAAGGCAATTCTTATACACTATATTCACATTGACCTTTGTGCCCTAAAATTTGGTTACATGCATATCATATGATAGTTGCTCCTTTTTGTCATCTTATGAACTTTATGCTCAATGCATACATATGAATGAGTAGATCTAAGGTCTATTAATGCATGTATTTCAATACCATAAAAGAAATTACACAGCCAATTACTTTCTTTGCATCTGAGTCCCCACGAGCCTTCATAGCATATGCTCATCTTGTATTTGAAGGCATAGGACGATCTGTCTGCGACACTATGCCTCCGCTTGTCTCTATCTTGGTTAAGACGTGACCTCTACCTGTATTTCGGTCGGCGGTGATCTTTGCGAGACCTCCCTCTGTATCACTCTTGATTCTATTGTCATGACTCTTTGGATGATTTCCATAAAATGTTCGGTGCTTCCACATGAAGCACCCTCTTGTCAACAATGCAAACTCAGTAGTCGATGGCCCATTGAGGGCACTGCAGGTTCTCCTGAATCTCTTTGAAGCACCTCGCCAATACTAGGTACTACTGTATTTCCTTGTCTTCTTCCCCTTGTGGCAGAACTATGTACTGACTCGGTTTGGGACTCTTTGGGTCTTTTACCCGAGGAAGAAGAAGCTCCTCTAGAAAGCTTTCTCTTCTGAAATCTTTCTCTACTGTTTGCCTCAGATTTCTTTACTTTCATTGCCGCTTGAACCAACTGATAGAAATTTACTTGTTGGAGTATTATCACAGGCGCCAAATATCTTTTTATGGACTAATGTAGTCCATCCTCAAACTGCCTACACCGAAATGTCTTGGTGAGGACTGATTCAGGTGTGTACTTGCTAAGATGGCTGAATTCTTTCTCATATTCGCGATAAATTCCTTTGCTTGAGTTCGAGGCTGTTTCCACTTGGTCTCCCTGTACATATCGGAGACATGAGCAGCCTGGGCCTCTTGGAAGAAAAACTCCCATAGTATGGGATCTTGAAGCTCGGACTCTCGACACTGCTTCCACGATCATAAGCCTTCTGTTACAGCCAGAAGCGCACATGTCAACTCTTTGATCGGGGGCATCTCACCTCCTCCACTATTCTTTGCAGCTTTTCCAACCAGAATTCAGCTATATAAGACTCTTGCATGTTTGACCCATGGAATTCCTCAGCTTCATGTTTTCTTACCATATCTATCGGGGATTTCGAAGCTGTCAATCTTTCCAATACCCAAGCCATGTCTTGAGATATCCTCGTGAGTTTCATTTGTTGACTCGGGTACGGGGCATGACTCTCACCACGATAGATTCAGACGGATCCGAAGCGGGTAACCCTTGATCTCCTGGGTTAACACTCTCGGCTCCTTCTTGACTAGTCGAAGGACAATCCATTTTGTCTGGCTCTGAGACATCCACATCGAGCTGACACATTTACAAAACACATGATTTTCTATCATATACTATATTCCCAGCGCTAAACCTTGGTTGATACCGCAAATTGTAGCGCCCCCAACATTTGGTGTCAACGAGTGTCATTTTTTCTTGTTTACTATAAACTTATAATCTTCAAGCTTGTTCATTCATATAATGTTAAACATTTAACTTGTACTATATTAATAACTGTGATGGATTACAAAATATATAAGCTCCATATGTGGAGTGTTCAACATTTATAATATTTGTGCTTACAAAGAAACAAAAAACATATACATTATACCGATGGTCTTCGGTGGGCACCTAGTGATGTGTTGACTTTATTCTTGTCTGGATTGTCACGTCTTCACGGTTTCCTCTTTTGTACCTACCGCAGAATGCAGCACCCAGTATTAGCTTATAAGCAGTGGGAATATGCCTCGTGGGCCGACCGTAATAAGGATCATCTCACTTTAGACACATGCATATACTTATGACAAATATAACATTTACATATACTTATTCATAACATGTTCCTTCTTGATTAGTGCCCCGAAAAGTGTTATTTTGAACCTTATTTATTATAGGTTTTAGTCTTTTTGTATACTAATCATTCTAATTAACCCAGGTTACATTAAAGTCCTATATTCTTGATCGCATTTTGTGGAAAATTTCTGATTTTGCAGGCTAATCATGCAAGAGGTGATGAGTCGATCAAACATAAAGAATTAGTCAAACTCAACATCGTAAATTAGAACCCAGAAGGGAAAGAAGAATGAAAATAGAAGAAAATAAGCGGTTGGAGGATGCAAGATGGGCGACCGAATTTAAATATGGCATGTGAAATTTTCGCAATGATATGAATTTGCATAATCATAGCCAATTTTCGCGATCATAGAAAATTCGTATGGCTAATTTTAAGCTATGATAGAAAATTTTCGCTATCATGGCGAAATTCAACGTACGCATAAGCGAGAAATTTCCTCTATTTTTTGTGTTTATGGCCCCTTTTTTGGTTTTTCTCCTTTCTACCTTATAACCAGCTTTTTGTTTGGTTTGTTTTTGTAATTTCCCTTTCTTTATATAAGCTAGAGTAAATTTGTATCATCAAATCAACCATGATAAATTTTTGGGAAGCTTTCAGCTCCCGTTTTCCCGCTTCTTCTATGCTTCATTTTCTTTCCCTTTCTTTTCCATTTTCTCGGCTGCCAAACACCCTTTGATGATGACAAATCAAGGGATGTTCGGCTAAGCCCCCTCATCCTTGAAGAGGAAGGCAACTGGGTGAATGTTTGAAGAATTTAAAAACAACGTCCTCATGTTTTCTATAAGCATTTAATCCCTTTTACCATTTAAACATCTCACCGTTTTGGGTTTGATCACTATGATGCCTGCTGAGTGGCGATTACTTGGCAGCTTTCAAGGTTGATGGATGCTTCTTGTTAGATCGCGATGCAGTGATTGTATTTATGAGCTCTGCGGGTTAGATCGATTGGTAGTTTTAAGCATTTTGAAACATTAAAGGGTAATAAATGCCATACATTAGAAGAAATAATTTTAGGGTTTAGGTTTTAATGCAAATAGAGAGTGTTTCGGAAATGACTATATGTGTCTCCCACAGCTGAGAAAAGACCGAGACATATTGAATGCCTTAGAACCACTAAACCGGTGGCTTTAAGACTTGAGTTATTTTATTTTACTTTATTTAAATTTCGAGTTTCAGCCATTACACCCCCTGTTTTTATCAAAGCCCCAAAATCCAAATTTAATTCACCATTTTGAGCCCTACTGTGAGTCATTTGTATGAAGAAAACCCATCCCCAGGTTCGTACTGGGCATTTATCTATGATGGCTTAATTTCTGGCGATGGGAGAGCTAGGATCTAATTTTGTTGACTTCGGATCACCCTACTGTGGCACGAATCACTTCTTACCATATTTCATATACTTTTCGTGTCATCTTACACTTTACTTCTTGTTCTTGTAACCGTATACTATCATCACATAGCAATGCTATCCTTCTCATATCATGTCATATATTATATACACCTCATTTGCATATACTTGTCATTTTCTTTTATGTTTCATGCATGCATAAACCTTAGAAGTGGATCTGAGAAGAGCGTATGAACCCGAAGAGTACACTATCACTATCACGAGATAGTGATCTCTATACGTATGACCCAAGCGGGACCGCTATAATGATGTTAGATGTTCCTCTGACAACCCAGACCTGTATAGCAGTGCTATGCCTTATTATGTCCCCATAAAGTCTGTATTCTTCTGATCTAATCAAATGTCGGTTTTATTATGTTTTCTTAACAATCTTTGGTATTAAAAAAAAGATGTCTCATATACATGAATAACTCTTGATATCATGTATACTTATGAGATATTCATTGTAAATAATCTCATAAACATTTAGCGTACTTTTTCATATAACAAATTATCGTGTATTCTCTTTAGCTTTTATAACACATGTTTATCATGATCATATTATGATGCATTCATATAACAATACAATTATATAACGCTTTGCTCTGATTTCGGTTTTAATACGCCGTTAAGCCTTGATTCGAGCGGAGTTCTCAGATCCATTTTTACTACAATTTTTTTTACCACCGTAAGCGGGATTGTTAGAAAGTGATCTTCTAACTCAATACTTTATGTCTTAAGTTACTTATGGTTCAAACATCATGTCATTTGGACTTTTAATTTGGGAGATATGGTCTAAAACATTTCTCAGCCCATCTGGGCGTTCAGGAATAGAATATGGAATTGTGTCTAATATTGGAAAAATTTCTGGGAATGTTAGAGACATAATTTGACCATAATTTCTTCATGAAATTTGTTCTCCCAGATGTCTAGTTTGTACATAAATTGAATCATCCCATTTGGATGAGTATAACTCAAGTTATGATTTAAACAACCGGAATTACTCCAGTTAGGGAGTTAAAGACGATTTCGGGGCCAGAATTGTTCCTGCATAATTTGGCCAATTTTCTAGGTCAATAGAGGTCCAAATATGGATACACTTATTTCAAGGGAGATTTTCTCTAAGTCTAGTTTACCCAGAAATTTTGGAAGAGTGAAACTCAACATGTGGCCTAAATACCAAAGCGTTCCAAAACCCAAAGCGTATCGAATTGACCGAAAGCAGGCCTCACTTTGATGAATTTTGGGTACATTGGGGTCCAAATATGCATACACCTATTTCAGAAGATTTGTTCTTCTAGAAGTCAGTTTACCCAAAAATTTGAATCACTCAATTTGGATGAGTGATGGCCAAGTTATGGTCAAAACAAAAACATTGGTTTAAAAAAACCGACATCTCCACTAAAACCCAACATTTTCTCTATACAAATTTTTCCTCCATTAAGGACCACAACATTCCAAACAAGGATTCTACACAAAAAGAATTGTTCCAAACCTCCAAACAAGTATCCTAACCATATCCATACAAAAATCCATACACTTTGCCTTTTCTTCTTCGCCTTCTTGCTTAACTGTATTTCTTCCTTTCTTTCTCTCTCTTCTCTTCTCTTTTCTTTTTCTCCCTTATCGATTTGCCCTATAAATGCCCCAAATGAGATATTTTAGACTAAAATAAGGCCATGTTTGGCCTTGTCACTTTTTGACTTTTTGCATTTTGGTCCCTCACTTTCATTCTATTCTGCATTTAACTTATTCAAATCCTACTTTGACATATGAACTTATGGTTTGAAACAAAGTCCATGTGCATGGTTTGGTAAATTTAACCAAGCCGTTGAGGAATTTAGCATGCAGAAGAGCAAATCTGACCATTTTGTCTTCTATAGGAACTCCGATTTAAGTATCATTTTGTTGAAGTGTATGTGGATGATATTGTTATCAGGAGTGACTGCAAGGCATCATCTCTTAAGATCCTTCTTGAGTCAATTCCATACAAAAGGACCTAGGGATGCTAAGATACTTCTTGGGCATCGAGAGTTATGCGAAACAAACGCAAATCTTCTTATCTCTGCAGAAAATATACGCTTGATACATTGTCTAAGATTGGAAAGTTAAGGTAAAGTCATCTGCAGGATTCCCACATGGTTCCAGTATTTACCTTACTAGAAGCGAAACATTTGAAAAGGAGATCCGAAGAGATATAGAAGACTAGTTGGAAAATTTAATTACCTTACAATAAATCATCCTGATGTTGCCTACTGAATCAGTGTTGTAAGTCGGTACATGTCAGCTCAATGATTAGGCCATTGGGTGATTGTTGAATATGGGTACATGTTACGTGAAAGGAGCCTCGGGACGTGGTATTTTATACAGTAATTATGGGCATAAAAGAATTGAGTGCTTTTCTGAAGCAGATTGGGCAAGATCTAAGAAAGACATGAGGTCCACTTTGGGGAATCGTGTGTTTGTTGGAGGGAATCTAGTCTCATGGAAGAGTAAGAAATAGAGTGTTGTCTCTCCCCATCATCTGATGCGGATATAGAGCCGTGTCCTTGATTCGTGTGTGAGATCATGGTTTCATCAACTCTTGATGGAGTTGGCATTGGAACATCAATCCCGGCCCGAAACTCACAATGTGATCAATTGCGCCGTATTAACTTGTCACATGTTCGTAGATTAACTAAGCATAATGAAATAGATTGTCATTTTATTTATATGAGAAAATCGATTGACGGTTCTATAGGATACGTGAAGACTACAGAATAATTGGGTGATATCTTCACAAAGGCCTTAAGTAGGGACTGGGTTAGTTATCTACGTAACAAGTTGGACATGATTAATATCTATCCTCTAACTTGAGGGGGAGTGTTATAGCATATATCTACTTTACTGCTATCTACTTTACATATAGAGTTGTAACCTATTAGGAAACTTGTCTTATAAATTGTAATCTTTTGGAAGGTTAGATTGAAACTTTTTGTATATATATATATATTCACAAAGGATCAATGAAAAACACAAGGAATTCTTTCCTCCAATTCCTCTCATTGATTCTCTCTTCAGTATAGGTGACGGACCCCAAACTTTATTCAACATGTCTATTTGGTTAGGATGTAGATGAGGACTGGTGGGTTTTTTGTAACTTCCTTTATCTCTTTTGTATTTCCCTTTTGGGCTCCTTTTATATACTTTATGCTTTGAGTTGTCTTTTGGATGTTTTCTTTTTCTACCTAATATGTTATGTGCATTTTACCCATTAAAAAAGCATTGTGCGAGTATTAATGAATTCATTCACAACACATACAAGAGAACTTTTAAATGTTTGAATTATACATAGTTTGTTCATATCAATCATTGTAGACAATGTAATTCAAAGATCTGTATTTTTTCCATTATCCTTTTACATTGAGGCCATGATCAATTATTATCAAGGACTCAAAAAAATGATCAATTATTATTAGGGTTACAGTTGTGGCAATACCTAATGTTAAACGACCAACTCTCCTAAAAGCTCAAACTTGTAGGATTTGGGTTTCATACGAATATCATGCCTTTAACACTCCCTCCTGGTGGCCCATACCAGCATGTGGAGAGTCAGATAAACCATATAGAGTCCTCTATGGACTCAAATCAAAATGGGAATAAATTGAAAAAAAAGTAAGCTCGAACCCCGGGACTTTCCCAGTAAGCCAGACTCGATACCATGTTAACAACCAACTCTCCTAAAAGTTCAAGCTTATAGGATTTAGGTTTAACACATGTTATAGAATGTAAATATATACTTTACTTATAGGCTGTGAAACTAATTAGGAATGTTAAATTGACCTACCAATTGTATATATTTGGCTCGTGTATTGATACACGTTAAGATTAATGGAAAATCATAAGGAATTTACTCCTCCAATTATTTTGCCTTTCTTTATTCATGGTATCAAAGCCTAGGGCTTGAATTTGCCACAAAAGGCAAATTTTTAAAGATTTCGGAGGAACCCTAGTGACGGAAGGTGTGTTTTAAACACGGAGTTAGGAGAGGCATGGGGCGACCGCCCCATAGGGAGATTGCAGGCCTCAGCGACCCAGCCACGAGTCGATGACCCAAAAAGGCGTGTGAGTTACCTGTGTATACAGGTCATTACATTCTTCACGTGTCAGTGCGTTGGCCATCCTCCGGCGACGCACCTCCTCCTTCGACATCGGCCAGTCTGCTTGAGACTCCTAGCTACACCTTTCTCTGTCTAAGGCTTGCATTAGTGCGCTTTTTGCCTCCCTTTGTGTTAGTTACCCTTGTTTTCCTAGGGTTTCTTTATTTTTTACGTGAATTATTGGAAGTCAGTGGCTCACAGATTGTGTTGAGGTTTCTAGGACCAAAATCCATTCAGTGTGGTGTTTTCATGGAAAGGTGGTCCTTTTCCTTGCAAAGATCCTATTTTACGGTATCTTTCATATTTTTTCAGAAGCATTTGAGTTAAATCCGCTCTATGGTGAAAAAAACCCTCAAGTGAAGTGTATTGTCATTATTATAATCCAAGGCATGTACATTGGGCTTGTAGGAGTTGCGGAGATAGAAATCGAAGGTTTGAGTGTGCCCATGAATCATTGAAGGGGTGCTTACTCCACAGCATTATGCTTGTCGGGTCAAGTAACCCTAACACATGTCTTATCTCCTCTTCCTCCACATGGATCATTGACTTTAAAGCCACCGACCACATGGTAGGTAATTCCAATTTATTTACTATGTTTCATCCACACCCTTCTACCTCTACTATTACCCTTGTAGAGGAATTGACGTCTTATGTCCTTGAGTCGAGGACAATTAATGTCTCCTTCAATCACTTTGACCTACATTAAGGTTTACCATTATTCTCTTTTAATTTAATTTATGTGAGTAAACTCACACGTACACTTAATTGTAGCATCTCATTTTTTCCTGATTATTGTCTGATTTAGGATCTTTCAATGAAGCGGGTTATTGGTAGAGGACTCGAGTCTTGGGGTCTCTACATCCTTGAACCAAAGGTGCCAACGCCTGTTGCTTATTCTGGAGTTATTACCCATTCGAATTACATTGTCGGTTGGGTCATCCTTCTTTCCCTTTGTTGAAGAAGGTATATCCTTAGTTTCTAGCCTATCATCATTAGGCTTTGTGAGTCATGGTATCTTGGGTTCAAATCGTATGCGTTGTTTCTAGAGTCGATAAGCGAGCTTAGCTCCTTTTGAGTTAGTTCATTATGATGTTTAGGGTCCTTGTCCAATTTTGTCTGCCACTGGGTTTAAATATTTCGTTACCTTTGTGAATTATTTCTCTCATGTCACTTGGCTTTATCTAATAAAAAGTCATTCTAAGCTTTTTTTTTTTTTTTTTTTCTCATTTTAGTGCCTTTTGTGTTGAAATTCGAACACAATATCATGTCTTTGTGCAAACATTGAGAAGTGATAATGCCAAGGAATATTTGTCGGAACCTTTTCAGTCTTTCTTGTTACAACCTAGGATTCTCCATTAGACCTCGTGTGTTGATACACCCTCTCATAATGGGAATTTATGTAAGGCAGAGAAAATTCGATTTACGGAAAAATGGTAAAATTATAATTTCGGTCAAAAACCTAAATTTTTCTAGATCTCGGATGACGAAATTGATTTCACCATTAGAATCGTCTCGCGAAATCTAGCTAACACGTTGAATTTAGTCGAATTAGAGACGGCTGCCGGAATTGGCATGTTTTCCGAGGCATCAGTTTAGATGCAAGTAAACGGCGTGTGATGGTCGCTTATAACATGTACTCGAGTTACTTATGTTAATGAGTAGAAAAATGATGAATTAGATGGCGGTAGTGCCGTGTCAAAAATCGAAGGGACATAATGGCATTATTTGAAAGTTTAATTGAATAAGACAAACAATAGATAGTGTTGTCTTCTTCAATTAAAAAAGCCGGAGAGCAAAAAAAATGGCGGTGTCTTTGGCGAGGATCTGGCGGAATTGTGTGATTTTCTAAAGAGAGTAGCCACACTTCTCTCTCTAGATTTACGAAAGCTAATTCATTGTCGAAATTCTTCGGAGGCGAAGCAAAGTCGTTTCACCTTGTGAGGCCTCTGGCGTGGGCTCCGGTTTTGAGGAGTTTCGAAAAACTCCATGAGGTAGGGGTTTTATCCTACTTGAGTTTTACACTTTATTTAAGTGTTTTGTAATGCTTCGGTTTGCTTGAGGCCTTGAACGGCCATTTGATTTGTCCCAAAACTTGGGACCAAATTATTGAAAATTTTGGGAGCCATTATCTGATCTAGTATGATTGTAGAGTGTTTAGATATAATGGTATAAATTATGTCATAAATCATGTTTTGATGTGTATGAGGCGGAAATGTTTAGGGAATTGGTTAAAAGTGATAGTGCTGGGAATTAAATGTAGTGAGCAGTAACAGGGGTTTTTTCTTTGTTCATGTAATAATATTCATGAAATAAATTTTGTGAGAAAAATGTGTTTGATTGAGTAATTCAAGTCAGATTGCTCGTGGTTGTTAATTAATACATTGAGCTAATTTTTAGTGTAATGGATTGTGAGAATTGCATAACATGTTTGTGTGATTAAATTATGTAAATGTATATCATGTTATATATATTTGCATGTGTTATATAAATTGGCTATTGGAATTGTCATGCATTCCCATATGCCTTTGAGACACCTTAGAGCAATAGGAGTGAGTGCATGAGATGGTTTCTTGAGAGAATTGTTTCGAAGGGTTGACTAATAATGATAATTATCGGAGTGTGTCCATTACAATATCGAAGGGTAGTCCATATAATATCAATCGTCGGAGTCTGCCCAATTGATATACATCGGAGGGTTATCCACTAAATTGATTATCGGAGTCGGTCCACTACTTATATCAGAGGGTTGTCCATAATTAAAAACAAATACCTTTGTTTTGAAAATAATGTTTCTCATACATGGCTTAGGCAAGTGTGAGGGAGTCAGTGAGGACTCGGGACACGGGTTGGTCATTTAGACATCCAAGTAGGATCACGTATTTGCTTGAATGTGTGTTTATATAGGAGCATTGCATATGCACTTAGGTGGGGAGTAACCCATTTAGGGTGATTCCACTACTGGGCATTAGCTCACCTGTCGAGGAATTATATTATTTAGTGCAGAGCGCCGCGAGGAGCGGCTCATCTAGAGGCCGATTTGAAGAAAGCCGAGTTGTGGCTTTGGTGTTTAGTTGGATATGTATTAGAATGTTTTAAACTTTTAATATATATTTGTATAAAGTGAATTATCAACTCTTGAACCAAAAATGATATATATATTTAGTTTGGGATATGATTATTGTAGTATTGATGTAAGGGCGAGAGGCCATTTTGCTCATTTTAATTGACAGATGGACCTGTGTGGCCATATTGAGCCCATTTAGGACGGATTTTGTATTTAGTGGGAGGCTCGTGAAGGAGACTGCCGCCGTTTTTGTGAGAGGTGTCGGGTTACGGAGCATTCCACGTTATTCAGCGAGTTGACGGGTTGTCAGCGGACACCGGGAATGGGCGTCGACGGTATCGAGCCTGGGTATCTGGTCCTGGGAGCGGGGAGCTTGGGACAGGCCGCCAGTGGGTGTAAGAACATCACCACTTGGTGTGATTCGATGTTAGGTTTAGGTATGAGATTACCTAGGAAGGCACGGGATAAAATTAGAACACTGCATGTGGTTTATGTGTGATCATGTGTTTATTTGGTGAATTGTTGTGTGAATGGTGTGCATTACATGGATTGTTATGTGTTGTGATTGTTTGTGTGCTTAGTGATTAGCACATAGGAAAAACATGATGTGTTGAAACTTTGTGGGAGTTTTACAGTGAGTAAACTGGAACAAAGAAAATAAATGAAATAAATTTGAATAAATTTATTTGGTTTAGTGGATAATAAAATAAAAAATTTTAATAAATTTTACAGGTTGAACACTAAGGTTTAGTGTTCGCATTTTAGACAAAATGTCCAAATATAAATCGAATAAAAATCAGGTGAGATCAATACTCTAAGGTTAGTTCATAAGTAGAATCATAAAATAAAATTTTGTGAGTGTACTAAGATGTTTGGAAATGAAATTTAATCAAATCAAAATCCAAATCAAATCAAATGAGACAAAATTTTGGAAAATGAAATTTTAGAAAATAAAGTGTGTTAATAGTAGTTTACTATGGAGCGATTGTCTTACAAGGACTTGGTATATACGATTTACGTGTATGAATAGTGTCTCGAGTGTGTTTATGTCTTAGAACCTTTGCATTGTATTTAAGCGCCATTTTAGTGTGTAGATGGCTGGTCGAGGACGAGGCGTGGGGCGTCCCACAGTGCTGGTCGGGGCGCCCTTAGACATTTGACTGACCACAGTGTTCGTCAGCGAGACCTTTGTTGAGGCTGTAGGTATTGCGGCGGCAGCTATAGCCTGAGGCTGGCCATGGTATAGCGGTGAGTCGGGGAGGTCAGGTAACCTCCGGAGGCTTAGGGTGCATCATCGTCGGAGCATTCACGGGAGGAGATCAATGGTGGCCAGACCATTGGTTCATGCGGTGAAGGTGTTAGAGGCTATGGAGATTACCTCTGACGCGACCAAGATCATACTACCTGCGTTCTAGCTAGAGGGTGAGACCCAAGTATGGTGGAAATGGGCAAGGACCTCTAGAGATCTAGAGGCAATGACATGGGCAGAGTTTCAGGAGCTGTTCATGGGTAAGTACTTTCCAGATACTGCGAGGCATGCGAAGGCTCAGGAGTTCCTAGAGGCTGACGAGAGCGATGTCGATGATGGATTATGTGGCTAGGTTCCACGAGTGAGCCAGGTTCTTTGATGATTACGTGGCTGAGACATGGCTAAGGTTAGGAGATTTGAGAATGGATGAAGTTGTCCGTTTAGTGGGTGTAGGACTTAAGCCTCGGGATATGGACTTCATGGTTGGGGCCGATACACGACCGTAGAGAGGAGATGAAGGATGCTCGGAGCACTCGGGATGCAGTGTTAGTAGCAAGAGGGAAGAAGAGTCGGTCTTCTTCTAGTTAAAGGGGAAAAGCGAGGCTTCTAGTTCACGAAGGTTCAGTCGTGACCATCGGGCGAGGATAGATGAGTTCTTAGGTCGGGCGAAGTAATGGTATGCTACCATTGCCAGCAGCCCGGACATATGAGGAGGGATTGCCCCCAGAGACAAGGATCCTAGGGTTTCGGGACAGCGCAGTCCCAGTCAGTGGTAGGACAGGAGAGGATACAATACATTCCTCCACGGCCGCAGTGCCGGACGAGCAGTCTTAGTTTCGAGGGCTACGGGCACTTCAGTTTTTGCCGCGGGCGAGAGGCTAGAGTATGGGTAGGCGGAGGACGGAGGCCCATAAGCGGGGACATCGGGGTTCGGGCGCGTCTACGCCATCACCATGGTGGTCGGCATGTCGGCCCGGTTATACGGGTGCGTTTTGCTATCGCTATGGGCGAGTGTTATTGATTACGGTGGCCCGCATTCATTCATTGTTGCATCAGTTGTGATAGAGTTGGGCTTAGAGGTTGAGACCTTAGAGGAGCCTTTGTATGTGAGTTCTCCCCTAGGGATTAGGGCGAGGATAGGGATGATATGTCGTGGTTGCGAGTTAGAGATCTCGGGGACTCTACTCCACGGTGGACTTGAGGGTCATGGACATGGTAGAGTTGATCATCTGGGGATGGATTGGGCGACGACTTACGGGGTCGTTATCGATTGTGAGGCGTGGGAGGATTCTTGCCTACGGGACCCGGTGCACGTCTTTGTGTTCGGGGGACAAAGCATGATATTTTCCCGAGACGGTATACGAGTCCAGTGTCGGGGGACCCGATTAAGCGGGTTGGCTAGCGAGCCTTACCACTAGAGGACGAGGAAGTAGACTTAGGTCTACACTCGGGTAGTTTACTGAATATAGAATGTTTCAGAATGAACTACCGGGATTGCCTCGCATAGGGTTGTAGACTCCGATGTTGAATTACACCTTAGTACTTACGCCTCTCTCTATGACTCATAGGATGGCACCGGTTGAGGATTACGGAACTTCGAGTCAGTACGGGACTGCGGATAAGGGTTCATTAGGCGAGCACTCACCATGGGGCGCTCAGGTTCTATTTGCTAAGAGAAGAAGGACAAGACCCTTGTTGTGCATTGATTACAGAAACGGTTGAGCGAGTTCACGATCGAGGAATCGGTACCCATTCTTGAGGATTGATGATTTGTTTGATCGGGTTGAGAGGAAGCGCGAGTCTACTCAAAAATGAACCTTCGCCTTTGGTTACCATCGGTTGAGGTTAGGGAGACGGATACCCTAAGGCGGCGTTTAGGACGCGTTATGGGCACTTTGGGGTTTGCGGTGATGCCCTTTGGATTGACGAATGCGCGGCGATTCCTTGGATCTCATCATAGAGTATTCGACCCTATCTAGATCAGTTTGTCGTGGTCTTAGTGGATGACATTTTTGATCTACTCCCCCGTCGGTGTGGGATCATGGTATCACTTGAGGATTGTATTACGGTTGTTGAGACCATCGATTGTATACCAAGTTCGATGGTGCGGTTTTGGCTTCTTGAGGTAAGATTTTGGGACACGTGGTCTACATTGTCGGTGATGTCGATAGACCGAGAAAGGTCGGTAGTGATGGAGTTAGGAGGCCCGAAATCGAGTCTTCGAGATACGTGGTTTCTTGGGATTAGTTTGGGTGACCACGGAGATTCATTAAGGATTTCTCGATTCGCGGCTTTATGTGAGTTGGCCGGAAGGAGGTCGAGTTTGATTGGGATGACGATGTGAGGAGGCATTCGGGAGTTGAAGGAGACTTGCCGGCTCCTATCTTGATAGTCGGACGGGGGACGGGGGGGTACACGAGTATATTGTGATGCCTCGAGGGCGGATTTGGGATGTGTTTGATGCGATCGGGAGGTAGTGGCTTATGGTTCAGTCGAGTTGAAGAGATCATGAATTACCCCACACACGACATGGAGTTGACGGACGTAGTCTTCGCTTTGAAGATTTTGCGCCACTACTTATATGGTGAGGAGTTCGAGGTGTACTCAGACCACAAAAGTCTTAAGTATATTTTCACGCCTTGGGACCTGATATGAGGCAACGGATGGATGGAGTTCACAGAGGATTATGACTTCCTTTGCATTACCACCTGGTAAAGGCAAATGTAGTGGTGATGCACTCGGTAGGAAGTCACGGGGGGAGTCTTGGCTAGTATGGCTTCCCGGGGTGGCGGATGCTCGAGGCGTGGGACGGTTTGGATTACGATCTGGCGGCGGGACCACAGGGTACGTGGGAGTTTAGTGGCTACGAGTCTGCATTGGCGAGTGATTGAGTCCCGATGGCGGGGCGCGAGATAGTGTCCATCAGGGGCCAAGATGCGATTGGAATACGGTGGCGAGAAGTTTGGACCGTCCACCGGATGGTAGTCTTCGGTATAGAATTTGGTAATGGTTCCCCATTTGTGGAGCTTAGAGGAGATTCTCGGGGGGAGTTCCCGATTGCTCTCGATTTTCCGTGCATCGAATTGGCACGAAGATGTATCGGGATCGCCGTCGTCGGTATTCTTGGAGTGGGATGAAGAAAGCTAGCATAGGGATACCGATGTGACGATGTCTCACGTGTCATCGAGGTTAAAGTGAGCAGAAGCAGTGAGACTACTTGGCCGTGGAGGTATGGTACGAATGGAAGTGGGAGCAAATCGCGATGGATTTGTGACCCACTTGCCACGAACCGCTGCCGAGACATGATGCGGTATGGGTGATAGTGGACCCGTCCACGAAGTGGCATTTTCACAGCACGTGCGGATGACCTTCTCATTGGAGAGATTACTGTAGGTTGTACGGTGACTTCGAGAGATGGATTGGTACATGGAGTACCGGTATCCATAGTGTCGGATAGGGACAGGGTTTCTGACGCGCTGGAAGAGTTTCAAAAGGCTATGGGCTTCTGGTGACCATGAGTACAACTTTCCACCTGGTGGATGGTCGATCTTAGAGGACTATACGGTGTTAGAGGACATCTTTGCGACATGCGTCTTAGATCATAAGGGTGGCTGGAGGAAGAGCACTTGCCCTTAATTGGTCGTCTGCAACAACCGAGTTATCGGGCGAGTATACGAGATGGCACCATATAAAGGCATTGTATGGGAGGCCATGCGGGTCACCGTTATGTTGGACCGAGGTGGGAGAAGGCTCCATCATTGGTCTGACTGATTCAGGAACACCTCGAGAAGGTGATCTTGATCTGACAGAATCTCTCCCTTATTTCAGTCTTGTGAGAAGAGCTATCTTGGGCGTCTGACGTCGACCCTTGGAATTCGAGGTTGGAGATCCGCGTCTTCTTGAGAGTGATGCCTAAGAAGGAGAGTGGTTAGGTTAAATGGCCAGCGAAGTTATCAGCCGAGGTTTATTGGGCCTTCGAAGTGCTCGAGAGGGTAGGCATTATTCGCGTGCGATTGGCTTCCGCCCGGCATGTCGGTGTCCACACGAGGTATTTAGCGTCTTTGCATGCTCGGGAAGTATACTCCGGATCCAGACTCATGTAATTGGATTGAGACTGATTAAGGGTTGACGATGGGACCTTCGAGGAGGGACCAGTGTGCATTTTGGATAGCCGTGATCGGGTTTTGCGATGCAAGACCGTGAGGCTAGTGAGAGTGCTATGGCGGCGCATGGGTGGAGAATGACGTGGGGCGCGGGGACCACGATGTGAGCCACCTGTCCGCTTCTTGTTGGGATGAAGGTACATGGTTTAGTCGTTTAAGATTTAAACGACGAGTTTATATGCATGGTAGTGTGCACATTACATATGCATGTGAGTGATTGTGATTGTCCAGAATTTCGGGACGAAATTCCTTTTGAGGGGAGAATGTAAGACCCGAGAAAATTCCAATTTGTGGAAAAATGGTAAAATCGTAATTTCGGTCAAAAACCGAAATTTTTTTAGATCTCAGATGACGAAACAGATTTCACCGTTAGATACGTCTCACGAAATCTAGCTAACACGTTGAATTTCGTCGAATTCCGAGACAATTGGAATTGGCACGTTTTTCGAGGCATCGCGTTTCGGGTGCCATAAAACAACATGTGATGTGACGAAAGTCACTTATAACATGTACTCATGTTACTTATGTTGCATGAGTAGAAAAATGATGGAATTGGGCCAGAGTAGTGCGAATGTCAAAATCAAGAGAATGGACATAATGAGCCATTGAAAGTTTAATTGAATAAGACAAACAATGAATAGTTTGTCTTCTTCAATTAAAAGACAAGACAAAAAAAGGGCGGTGTCTTTAGGCGAGGATCTGGCGGAATTGTGATTTTCTAGAGAGTAATACTTCTCTCTAGATTTATGGCTAATCTGATCGTCGGAATTCTTCGGAGCAAGAAGCAAAGTCGTTCTACGCAACGAGGCCTACGCGTGGGCTCCAGTTTTGAGGAGTTTCAACAAACTCTGTGAGGTAGGGGTTTTATCCTATTTGAGTTTTACACTTTATTTAAGTGTTTTGTAATGCTTCGAGTTAGCAGGGCCTTGAGCGGCCGTTTGATGGAATCCAAAACTTGGGACAGGTGTGAAAATTTTGGGAGCCCATTGTACAGTCCATGACTATAGGGGCTGTTTTGGGTGCTTAATGGTATAAATTATGTCATAAATCATGTTTTGATGTGTATGAGGCCGGAAATGGCTAGGGAATTCGGGTTCACGAAGTGGAACCGATGTAGGGTAGTGGCCGTGAACAGTAACCCGAGGGTTTTACTGTTCATGTGAATAGTGTTCATGAAATAAATTTTGTGAGAAAAATGTGTTTGGTTGAGTAATTCAAATCAAATTGCTTGTGGTTGTTAATTAGCCCACGTGAGCTAATTTTTGGTGTAATGGATTGTGAAATTGCATAACATGTTTGTGTGATTAAATTATGTAAATATCATGTTATATATATTTGCATGTGTTATATAAATTGTATTGGAATTGGCATCATGCATTCCATATATAGGGCACCACAAATGATAGAGTGATGCATGAGATGGTTTCTTGAGAGAATTGTTTCGAAGGGTTGACTAATAATGATGATGCTCCGGGTATGTCCATTACAATATCGGAGGGTAGTCCATATAATATCAATCGTCGAGATCGGCCCGATTGATATACATGAGAGGGTTGTCCATAAATTGATTATCGGAGTCGGTCCACTACTTATATCGGAGGGTTGTCCATAATTAAAAACAAATACCTTTGTTTTGAAAATAATGTTTCTCATACATGGTTTAGGCAAGTGTGAGGGAGTCAGTGAGGACTCGGGACACGGGTTGGTCATTTAGACATCAAGTAGGATGCGTATTTGCTTGAATGTGTGTTTATATAGGAGCATTGCATATGCACTTAGGTGGGGGAGAGTAACCCGTTTAGGGTTATTCAGCAGGGGCATTAGCTCACCACAATCGAGGAATTATATTATTTCAGGTACATGAAGTGCACGAGGAGACGGCTCATCCTATAGGCCGATTTTGAAGAAAGTCGGGTTGTGGCTTTGGGGTTTTAGTTGGATACATGTATTAGAATGTTTTAAACTTTTTAATATATATTTGTATAAAGTGAATTATCAACTCTTGAACCATGATATATATTTGGTTGGGATATGATTATTGTGAGTATTGATGCGAGGCCCAGAGGCCATTTTACTCATTTAATTGTAGATGGACCTGTTGTGTGGCCATATTGAGCTGTTTTAGACAGGGTTTTGTATTTGGGTGAGCTCACTTGTCCTGAAAGGAGACTGGCGATTTTCGTGAGAGGTCTTGAGGTTGCAGGCATTCACGAGTATTAGCGGGTTGTGCGGACACCCGGGAATGGGACGTCTAAGGTAGGCGAAAGAAGAATAGGCATCTTCTTGAGACTGCTCAAGCCCTTTTGTTCCAAATGAATATCCACTAGCATTTTGGTAGATGCGATCTCCGCAAGCTTGTTTTTATTAACAAGATACCCTCAGTGGTTCTTAATTGGGCTACTCCTTACCACCAATTTTTTCGGAATAATCCGTTGTTCCCTATTGATCCCAAGGTAATTTGGATGCACATGCTTTGTTCGAGATGTCCATCCTTAAGTCTCTAAACTTGATCTGAAGTCCTTAAAGTGCATCTTTGTGGGATATTCTCATGTTAAAAAAGGGTATAGATGCTATTGTCCCACTCTTCGACGTTACTTTGTGTCTACTGATGTTGCATTCTTTGAGACTACCTCGTTTTCCCTTCCTTCTATTGTTACGAGTCCGGGGGAGGATGATGATTTATTGGTTTATTATGTTTCCTTACCGGTTCCTACTCCAACTCTCATTCCTCTTAAACCTCCGTTGCACCAGTGTATACTCGGCGCCCAAAGCTTACCCCGATCTCGAGTCAGCCTGATTGCTTCGACATTAGATCTAATCTCTAGTGATGATTTTCCTATTGCTCTTCGTAAAGGTAAACATCACTGTGTTTACCCAATTTCCTCATTTTGTTCTTATAACCATTTGTCATCACATTCCTATTCTTTTATTGCATCCCTGGATTCTATCTCTATTCCTAACACTGTCTGTGAGGCTTTATATCATCCTGGTTGGCGTAGTGCTATGATGGAAGAAATGCAGGCTTTAGATGACAATGGTACATGGGACTTGGTGCCTTTACCTACTAGAAAGAAGGCTATTGGTTTTCGTTGGGTGTTTGCAGTAAAGTTTTATCCCGATGGCTCAGTTACTAGGTTGGCTGCGCTTGTTGCTAAAGAGCTACGCGAGACCTATAGGGTGGGCTATTCTGATACCTTCTCCCATGTTGCCAAGATGACTTTTGTTAAACTATTTATATCTCTAGCAGCCACTCATGGCTGGGACCTCCACCAGCTTGATATTAAGAAAGCATTTCTTCATGGGGATCTTCTGAAGGAAGTTTATATGGAGTAACCTCTAGGGTATGTTGCTCAGGTGGAGATTGGTAGAGTTTGTCGTCTCCGTAAATCCTTATATGGCTTGAAACAAAGTCCACGCGCATGGTTTGGTAAATTCAGTCAAGTAATTGAAAAGTTTGGCATGCAGAAGAGCAAATTTGATCACTGTCTTTTAAAAAAATTTAGAAGCAGGTATCATCTTGTTAGTTGTGTATGTAGATGATATTTTTATTACTGGGTGTGATATGGTAGGTATATCATCACTTAAGTCCTTTCTTCATGGCCTATTCCACACAAAGGACTTAGGGATGCTAAAGTATTTCTTGGGTGTTAAAGTTATGAGGAGCAAACATAGAATCTTCTTATCTCAAAGGAAATATGTGCTAGATCTATTGTCTGAAAAAGGAAAATTTGGGGCAAAGCCATGTAGCTCCCTTATGGCACAAAGCCTACATATTACTAGAGAAGGCGAATTGTTTGGGGACCCTGAGAGATATAGAAGACTTGTTGGGAAACTAAACTACCTTTCAATAACACTTCCTAATATTCAATACTTAGTTAGTGTTGTAAGTCAATACATGTCCTCTCCAACAGTTGATCATTAGACAACTGTAGAACAGATTCTATGTTACTTGAAATAAGCACAGGGACGTGGTATTTTATATAATCATGGGCATAATAAGTGTAGAAAGTTTCATAGATCTTGATTAGGCAAGATCTAAGAACCTGAGAGGTCTACTACGGGTTCTGTGTCTTTGTTTGAGAATCTAGTCTCATGGAAGAGTATGAAACAGAATGTGGTTTCTTGTTCGAGTGCATAATTAGAATACAGAGCAATGGCACAATCTGTGTGTGAAATCATGTGGATTTCACAGCTCTTGATGGAAGTAGGTATTAAGACTTCCATTCTAGGAAAGCTCTAGTGTGACAACCAAGTTGCTCTCCACATTGCTTCCAATCCTGTATTTCATGAGCAGATTAATCACATTGAGATAGATTGTCATTTCGTCCGTGAGAAAATACAACTTGGATTGATCTCTATCGGATATGTAAAGACGGGAGAATAGTTGGGTGATATTTTTCACAAAATCCCTAAGTGGGGATCAAGTTACTTATCTATGGAACAAGTTGGGGTATGATTAACAACTATGCTCCAACTTCAGAATGAGTGTTATAGAATGTAAATATATACTTTACTTGTAGGTTGTGAAACTAATTATGAATGTTAGATTGACCTACCAATTGTATATATCTAGCTCTTATATTTATACATGTTAAGATTAATGGAAAACCACAAGGAATTCATTCCTCTAATTCTTTTGTCTTTCTCACCTCAATACGAATATCATTTCTTTAACACTTATAAGCTTGCATGAACTTTTGTTTCTGACATATGATTTTAACTTAGAAGAGAGCATACATTTAACTGGCTGCCCTTGTTTTGCCTGTTTTTATCTTGTTACAGGATAAGTTGAGCATCTATAATAATGTATCTTATTTGTATGTTTTGTCAAGATCTCCTAACTTTGAGTATATTTTGCAAAAACAAGAGTTCTATACTAATATCTCTGTGTTATTTATTTGGATTAAACCAATCATACACCATAATACAGCAAATCAAAAATAAAAGATCACTCACCAATAATCCCTTTGACATGGTACAGTTTCCAAAGCTTCTCATCTTTTGCAGTACACCCCTGCTGTTGATATTTGGAGCATAGGATGTATATTTGCAGAAATGCTCACAGGAAAGCCCTTGTTTGCTGGTAAAAATGTGGTGGAACAATTGGATATCGTAACTGATTTGCTTGGCACTCCTCCTCCTGAATCTATTGCGAGGGTATGTTCCCAATTTCATTCGGTTTTCCATTAGGGAACTAGTCATGATTTGAAGCAGTAGTCTCTCGGAGTTTCTATGTGGCATTTATCCTAAACTTACAGATTAAAAAAAAAAAAAAAAAGTCATTTATCCTAAACTAGGCCTTGCTCCTGTTTCTAATGATTTGCATCTTTAACAATGCTAATCATATTTTGCAATGCTGCAGATTCGAAATGAAAAGGCCAGAAGATATCTGAATAACATGAGAAAAAAATCACCGATTCCTTTCTCATGGAAATTCCCCAATGCAGATCCATTGGCTGTTCGCTTGCTGGAGCGTTTGCTTGCATTTGATCCTAAAAAACGTCCATCTGCCAAAGAGATAAGATTTAGTTGAACTGGCTATAGTTTTGCATCATGTGTTATATTTCTTTACATGTGAGATCTCTTTCATATGGAATTGATGTAACTATGTTTCCTGATACTGGCAATTGTTTTGTTTACAGGCATTAGCTGATCCATATTTTCATGGTTTAGCAAATGCAGACTATGAGCCATCCACACTACCCATTTCAAAACTTTTGTTTGAATTTGAGAGGAGGACATTGACAAAAGAAGATGTCAGGGAGTTAATCTATAGAGAGGTATGACCACAGTGAGTGATATTGTTTTTTTGGTTATTATGCTTTACTTCTTGTCACTTAGCCATCACTGTTTCTTACCTATGCTTTGTGATGTTTTTGTTTTGAAAGCAAACAGATTTTAGAATATCATCCACTGATGCTGCAGGAGTATCTTCAGGGCACAGATTTGACTAGCTTCATGTATCCAAGGTTTGACATTCAAAAATGTTTTGCATTGAATTCAAGTCAATCTTGGGTCTGCCAACTTGTCCTAGATTAGTGCATAGCTTATCTGTTTATTCTTTTCTTCATGCTCATTTGCATAAGGTAATTATTTATATAAGTTTTTCTTATATTATTTGTAAGGGTTCAAGATTATAGTACAGCACACAATGGATTTATTCAAACATGCAGCAAACATGTTTCAACTCTCAAAGTTATTACCATAAATTTTGAACTAATGCTACTGTGCTCAATAAGTTTTTTCGTAGGTTGACTTATGCTGTCATTAAATAAAATAAAGTAATAAAATGCAGATACATGATCTGGCTGAAGTCTTTTATTATTAAAAAAGAAGAAAGTTGGGCACTCATTGTACACTTCCAGCGTGCATGGATAGTGTCCCGCGGTGCCTTTCCTAAGAAAATCCTTCTTATTTCGGCAAATAAATAAATAAAAGAAGGTGATGAAGAAAAAAGAAAAAGAAAGGGTAACTCATGGATTTAGGGGGACAAAATTCAAAGAAATAGCAACTGTATGGAAAGTTCATTAAATATAAGATTATGCAATCCTTTTCCTTTAAAGCGTCCTATTAAGCTCATTTTATTCTCTAGATGATTAAATGAGGGTGCCAAGTTCTAAATTGGTTGTTTTATTATTATTCATGGGACTCCATGGAAGATAGATTCCGAAAGAGGTTGACCTCTTGGAAGTCGCAATATATCTCAAAGGGGGGTAGGCTTACGCTTATTTGCAGCACTTTATCTAATTTACCTATCTATTTTTTATCACTCTTTCGAATTCCGAAATCGGTTGGATCTAGACTGGAGAAGATTAAAAGAGTTTTTGTGGGGAGGAGGCAGCCTTGAGAAGAAGTCTCATCTTGTTAATTGGGCTACTGTTTGTACAACGAAAAAGAAAGGGGGCTTAAGCCTAAGAAAATTCTCCAATCTTAGTAAGGCGTTGCTCTGCAAATGGTGCTGGTTGTTTGCCAATGAGAGAAACTCTCTTTAGAGAAAGGTCATCAGTAGCAAATTTGGTGAAGACTTAAGGGGTTGGCTTTCTAGCGACATAAGGGGTGGCTTTGGTGTAGGATTGTGGAAGGAAACCAAAAAAGAATGGCCCCTGTTACTCCAAAACGCATCTATTTCTTTAGGTGATGGGAGAAAGGTTAGCTTTTAGAAGGACGTTTGGTGCGACGAGGAGGCGTTGTGCCTTACTTATCCTACTTTATTTAATCTGGTAGTCCATAAATATGCTAAGGCAACGAAGGTGTGGGATCACAACAAGGAGGAATTAGGTGGTTGGTATCCAATTTTTCTAAGGTCTTTTAATGACTGGGAAATGGAGGAGGTGGAAAGGTTCCTACAAATCCTTCATAGACAGAAAATCAGGCCCTTCATTGAGGGCAAACTCCCGCTCTAAGGATCCAGGAATGGAGGCTTCTATGTGAAGCTTATGTATAGAGTGCCAGATTTTTCGCCTGATGTGGCTTTTCTGTCCCGCTCAATATGGAATCCAGCCATTCCTCCCAAAATAGGTTTTTTCGCTTGGGAGGCTTCCTAGGGTAAAGTGCTCACATTGGATCAACTTAAATGTCGAGGGAGAGTTCTTGCCAATAGATATTTTCTTTGAAAAGAGGATGAGGAAAATATAGATCATTTGCTCGTTCATTGTAAGAAGACCGAGGATTCTTTGGGATCTCTTTTTGTTGATAGTTGGGACAAGTTGGGTTTTTCCGGGTTTGGTTATTCAAACTCTTCGTTCCTGGCAAGGAGCTCCAATGGGTAAAAAACGCAAAAACATTTGGTTAGCAACCTCGTTGTGTTTATTCTAGACTTTGTGGCAGGAGAGGAATAGGGTGGCGTTTGAGAATGGGGTTATCTCAGCTCCGTTAAAGACATGATATTCATCTTAAGCTCAAGTCCTACAAGCTTGAGCTTTTAGGAGAGTTGGTCATTGCTGTAGTATTAGAGTCAGGTAATTGGGTTCAAGCTTAACCCTTGTGGGTGGAAGCCGAATAAAATAATGTGGTGGGCCCCTTGGCAGATGGTGCTTCACGGATGGCATGTGCCCGAACATAATGAAGAAATCCTGGTTTTAAGAGAGGCTCGGTGGAACTTTGTTCGAGAGGAGGATTTCTAGGTGTGCACCCAAAGTCTCAAAATGTCTCATATCGATTAGGAGTGGGAAGACATATGAGTATATAAGCATGGACTATATCCAATTGGTATGAGGCCTTTTGGGGGATAACCCAAAAAAAAAAAAAAACATGAGGGCTTAGGCCTAAAGTGGACAATATCATACCAATGTGGATGGATATGGGTTCATGTAGTTTCCCAGCAAGTTGTATCAGAGCCTAATTTGGCAGGAAGTCTTGGATTCGAATAACCTCTTTGCAATTTATTCCTCATTTGTTGATTTGAAAGTCCATGGAGGACTCTAATTGGTTTGTTGTGATATCTTGATGTGTGAGGACTGTGGGAGTACGCACGTGAGGAGGGTGTTAAAGGCATGATATTCATATTAAACTCAAATCCTACAAGCTTGAGCTTTTAGGAGAGTTGATCGTTTAACAAGCTCAAAGGATAAAAGTCACCTTCTTGAGCAATTTATGGTCATGGGAAAACTTGTATAGTGTTGATAACACTCTTTGTTGGATTTTTTGGTATAGTTGGGTTTTAGGTAAGGTTGTCAGTTATCTGCTTGGAATTTGAGTGATTGTTTTTGGAGCGATTTGTTATTATCTTCTTGTATACTTCCAATGTACTTCTTGGAACCTTTTGGTTCTTTTTTTATCAATATAATTGCTTTTTATCAAAAAAAAAAATTATTCATGATGAATGGGAAATCAAAGCATCAAAAACAAGTGTTAAGAAAACCAAACACCTTGCTCCTGTTATTTAGCATCTTTGTTGGTAGAAAATTTGAGGCCTGAGCGATTCTTGGTGTGCTAGACACGCTGGTGTGCTGGACCTTATTAATGACGATTACAATGCACTGCAGCGGTTCACTCGGAGAGAGGTGAAAAGCATAAAGCAAGGAAAAATTTCGCTTTGTCCATTGAACAGAAAGAAGGATAAACCAAAGAAAAATTGGAGACTATGAAAGAAGTTCTCCCTAGGACCTCCAAAATTATTCTCCAAGTTGAAATGTTTGAGAGAAACTAGACAGAGATTCTTGAAACATTTATTTACGAAGTACAAATGCTTTAGAAAAAAGATTTTCTCATCATCAAACAAATTGAAGAAGGATTTTATTTACAAATGCTTTTTATTAAGGCCCTTCTTTGCAAATGGATTTGGTGTTTCACGAATGAAAAATAAGTCTTTTGGAATCAAGTAGTAAGAGGAAAGTTTGGGGAAGAGAGCAAGGGGGTTGGTGACAAAAATCGTGAAAGATAGTTATGGGATAGGGGTATGGAAAGCCATTAGAAAGGAGTGGAATATGGTAGCAGGTAGAATTTCCTTTGTAGTGGACAATGGGAGAAGGGTGCTCTTTTCAGGTCCTTTGCAGGTCTATTGATAGAGATTAATCATTTATTCTTGGGGTTTTGCACTAAATGACGTAAATATGAGGAAAGGAACTAACTTGTCGTCCAGTAGCGACAACCGTTTTTATTGGTACCGTAGTGGCCCTTTCATTGGTTATTAGAGCACCGATAGAACCAGAAGCGCCCCCTTGTTTCAAAGAGGGGAAGGCATTGAATTGATTAGTTCAATCTCAATGATTGAATAATAATAGGTTATTATGATTTTTAGAGAGCCGCTATGGTGAAATTACTAGACACACTGCTCTTAGGAAGCAATAAAAGGTGTGGGCCCATTTGGAGGATAATAGTATCGGCCCTTGTTCTTGATGTGATCATCTTGCGAGAATTTCTTGGTCCCTATGCTTGGTACTTGTAATTCCGAGGTCATGAGCAAAATCTCTTTATGATAAACATATCATTTCAGGATTCGTTATTACGGGTAAGGAAAATTTGGAATGCCAATAGGTGTTTATTATTAGATTCACCGACCAAAATTCCATTATTTTTGTTATTGTCTGTTCGTGACTCTTTACGTATGTGAAAGAAGTATAAATATCTCTTATCTAAAAGGTTAAAGATCACATCTCTTTGAGATACCCAGTATACCAGGATTGTGTGAGCCCTCCACTATTGTATTCCAATTTGAGCATATCATCCCTTATGCACCCATTCCATGTTAGGCCACTTTACCCTACTTACTTTTCATGATAGGTTGGCCCTAGCTAAGGAAAAACAAAAGAAATAGAATTGGTGAAGGTGGGAGAAAAGATAAAACTAAAATTGATTAGTAATAAAATAAAAATTCATGTTTTATTCGTTAAGTGAAGAAGCGAATCAATCTGAAGGTCAGAGGCTTTTTAAGGTATAAAGGAAAGTTTCATGACCCTACGTCTCCCGGCGTATCTAAGGTAGGCCACCTCGCTTGGCACTACGATCGTATGGTTTGCGAAAGCCCGCCCTACCTTGAGCCCCTTCACACACAGAACTTTGAGAACCGTGACTGATTCACTTACTCCTTTCTATCTAAAATGGGTTTGTTAAGCAAGAATCAAAAGTTGAATTTTGTTTTTGCTTATATATAATAATATATAATAAGTTTATTTAGAGGTCAGATAGGTGAAGCATGTCCCTTTGTAGCTAAGGTGATTCTAACCCACTTATTACACTCTACCCCCACTAAAATTTATAAAACTAAACCATTAGATCAAAGCTTCCTATATTACTTAAGTTTGCCGCTACTAAAATTGAATCATGGATCCACCCCTAGATAAAGCCTTTGTGTGTTACATTCCCCTCTTTATATGCTATCACTGCCTCTAAGGATGCTTTAGTCACAAATGTTTGGAGGCCAAGCAAGGGAAGGAGGTGTTGGAATCCTTTGTTCACAAGATCCTTTAATGATTGGAAAATGGATGAGGTAAGCATTTTGCTTTCGCGCTTTAAGTAGGAGGGTGTAGTGACAATTTTTGTATAGAGATCAAGTCTGCTACTCTTGTGGGGCTATTACCTAATCCCAGAAGTAAAGACACAAAAAACTTGTTTCAAACTAAAATGAGCTTTGTATGCTCATAATAAAAATGGATTTTCAATGAATTCATTGAAGATTTAGTTTGGTCATAATGATGCGAATACCGCAGTCATCTGATAATAAAAGTGAACCTTATAAGTGGGATATCGTTCCTACGAGGATTAAAAGAAGGAATTTAAAGTACAACTACCCTAACTACTTAAGTTTCCACTATTTTGAACTTCCATTTTATAAAATTTTCCAGTAACCTAACTTCAGAATTCTATATTTAAATTTCTACATCTACTAATAAAGAGAGAATTTTAAAATACTGAACCTAAGCGGATGAACCAGATTATTGTTGGAAGTAGACACTAAGATTTCACTGCTGTGAAATTATCAATTCCTGCAACATAATCTCATTCTATTCTTTCATGAATTGGAATCTGAAATTGTCAAAGAGGCAAGGTAGTATAGTTTGGATTTCTCTTATGCATACATTTCAGCAGGATAGAGTCTGTTCATTAAAGACATGTATCTAACCAATTACTTGTAATTAGATTTTATTTATAAGATTTGGGTATTTTTCTTTTCCAATACTTCATACCCATTTCTTATGATTCTTGATTTCTTGCTTCCCAGAAGACAGGGCCATTTGCAATTTCTACAAGATGAATGATGTCTCATCCTTGAGATCTGAAAGAGTTCTCCCTTTCCTTGATTAGATCTAAGCTAACACATGATCAAGATTATTCCTCCAGATCAAGGAGAGATCCCTAATTGATTAAATTGATAGATCACTAAATTAATTCTCAAACCTTGAGTAAACTTATGATTTATCTAAGTAATCTTTTAGAGCTCATCAGTTCTTTAATATTAGTCTAGCATACCCTAAGTAACTGCATCCATGCTCTCAAGAATCTCTAACTCTGTGTTACTCAGAGGGCCTCCTGGAAATCAAAGCCAGATAACTACCCTTTTATGGGTATAAGTTATTAATGTTGGGAACAATTCACTTCATGAACAACACCATTCAAATAAACTCAAAATTTCTCGATCAATCTCTTTCAATTGTCTTGGAAAGACCATAACTAACATTCAATCTTTCAATGAAAAGTTTGTGTTTCCGAAAAGTGAATCACGATAAACATTGAAATGCGATAAAATTTCAAATGCAAGCGTAATCAACTGAAAAATGAATTCCATGCTTTTATCTAGACTTCATTAGATTCAGTGATGTCGGGTGATCTTTAACAATTTGCTCAACCAAAACCTGAAGAATTCCTTTGTTTCAAGTCCAGTAAACAAATTAAAATTCTATGCTAAATCTAATCTACGAAGAAAAGAAAAATAAAATAAAATAAAAGAACAAATATAATACAAAAGAGTTCTCAGCTCCCCAGATGCTCTGGTTTTTCCACCGACTGACTACCTCACTTTCCTCAAATTGTTTCTATTTATAGAGCCTTAGAAGTTTAGGCCCTAAATTCGAGGTTACATTGTGAATCCCTAAAATTTTGGCCCATATTGCATTCTCAATCGCGACTTGAAAGTCTTTGTTGCGTGAGTTTAATTCTTTATCAGCGTATCTGTGCGGCATACGATGATCTGTCATAACTGCTCATGCGCATCCTTCTTGGATTGAGTCGCAACAAAGTTTCCTTGGTGGCGACAGTGTTTGTTTCTTCAGCATATTTATTCTGTCGTGACAGAGTTTCCTCTGTCGCGACAGATCTTTCTTTAGCTCTTTAACAATTTGTCCTGCAAGGTCTGTCTTTCTATCCATTCTATGTCGCGACAATCTTATGTGTGTTTCTGGAACAGTTATGACATTGACAATTATGTTGCGACATTGTTTCTATGCAGCTTCTTCAAATTTGTGTCACAGCCTAATTTTTATGTCGCGACAGCATTTCTGTTGGTTCTTGTTGCAACAATGTTTTCTTGTATTGTCGACATTCTGTGCGTCGGAAAGTGCATGTGATAGAGGTCTTATCGCCACTTAACCTGATTTCTTGTTGTAGCTTCATTCTGATGTTGCGACATAGTCTCTTGGTGTTGTAGATTTTTTCTGTCGCAACCAAGTTTTTATGTCCCGACAACACTTTTTTGTAATCAACTCATCTTTGTGCAGCAACCCAGTTTGTTATGTCGCAATAAGGCCTCTCTTCCTTGTGTTGGAATCTTTGTCGCGTCATAGAAAAGTCTATCGCGACCTTGTTTATCTGTGTTCAACTATTTACGTGTGTGACCTTAAGATCCTGTCGCGACGCCAGGCCTCTCTTGACTTGAGTATGTCGCAACGGTGAATTCTTTTGTTACCAACCAAGTCGATTCACTAAGTCGGCATCGGCATTAGCGACTTTGTGTCTCTGTCAGGACCAGAAACCTTGTCTTCCAATGTCGCGACATAGATTGTCTTGTCGCGATAGAGGTCTTTCTTCTGCGTATTCTTTGTGTCTTAACAGGCTTTTCCAAGTTGCAATAATCAATGTTGCAACAGGAGAAGATTTTGTCGCGACATAGATTCTACCTTCTATTTTTTATTATATCGCATAAAATGATGCATCACATTATTCTTCTGTGGTCTTTAGTGGCTTTCTTGTTGCGACACAAGATCTATATCAGCGACAAAATTTACGCTTTTTCCTACATTTTACGGTGTCACCATTTGGAGCGTTTATGTTGTGACAGGTTCTTCCTGGTGTTGACATCCAGTTGACAAACCTTGTCGCAACATTAACTTTCTTTGTCTCAGCTGACTTGTTACATTCTTCCCATGCTCTGTCGCGTCACACTATCTTTTTAGTCGACATAGCGCTATTCTATTGAGTCCTTTGTGTGTGACAAAAGAAAATATTATCGTGACAAATTTCCTTAGCCGTCTAGCAGGGCGTTTATCGCAACACCACGGAACTCTGTCGTGACATGAGAAGCTTTCTGATTACTCTTTTTCTCTTCTTTCTAGTTGAAACCGCCATTTTCAATTAAAACCTACAAAACACAAAGTTGGCGAATAATCCATAATTTGGCATTAAAACATATACGAGATATATACTAAAATAAGCCATAAAAATGGATTAAAAATAGATGAGTTTACAGACTCATCAAAGTGCGGCTCCTAGTTTGGAGAATGAGAAGTGGTTTGCCTTGAGAAACGAACGATTCCTTTGTTCACTTCAAAATCTTTGGAACACCCCTCCACTCTCTTTTCCAGCAAACATCATTTGAAAATCAAAGGTGTAGCCTAGAATTTGTTTTTTTGCATGGGAAGCAGTTTGGGGCAAGGTTTTAACACTTGACCAGCTTCAAAAGAGAGGAAGATCGTTGGCTAATAGGTGCTTTTTGTGTGCGAAGAAAGACCAAGAATTTCGGGAAAGAATTCCTGTGATTTGCATTGATTCATTATTGAACATATATATACAAAAATCGATCTAACCTTCCTAATAGGTTACAACTCTATATGGCAAGATTCCTAATAGGTTACAACTCTATATGTAAAGTAGATATATGCTATAACACTCCTCCTCAAGTTAGAGTATAAATATTAATCATGCCCAACTTGTTATATAGATAACTAACCTAATCCCTACTTAGGAGCCTTTGTGAAGATATCACCCAATTGTTCTCCAGTATTCCACATATCCGGTAAATCAATACAGGTGTATTCTCGACAAATGACAATTTATCTCAATATGCTTAGTTCATTCATGGAATATCGGATTGGAATCAATATGAAGGGCAGCCTAGTTGTCACACCAGAGTTTTGCTAGGACTGGTGTCTTAATGTCGATTTCCATCAAGAGTTGATGAAGTCACATTATCTCAAATACGGATTGTGTCATCACTCTATATACAGACTCTGCACTAGATCGGGAGACAACACTCTGTTTCTTACTCTTCCATGAGACTAGATTCCCTCCAAAAAACACACAATACCCTTAAGTGGACCTCATGTCCTCCTTAGATCCTACCCAATTAGCATCCGTGAAACAGTCAAGTCTTTTATGTCCATGATTACTGTATAAAATACCACGTCTCGGGGCTCCTTTCAAGTAGCATAGAATATGTTCTACAGCTGCCCAATGTTCAACTATTGGAGAAAACATGTACTGGCTTACAAAACTAACTAAGTGGGCAATATCAAGACGAGTGACTGTAAGGTAATTAAGCTTCCCAACCAATCTTCTATATCTCGGGATCCACCGAATGTTTTAGCCCAGAAGTAGACATAGTTTGGAACAATAAGAATTATAGTTTACCTCCGGCTTTTCTCGTCTCACACAATAGGTCGCACATATTTCCTTTGAGATAAGAAGATTTCATATATGCCCTTTGCTTCAATGCCCAAAGTATCTTAGCATCCTTAAGTCATTTGTATGGAATTGGCTTTGAAGAAAGGACTTAAGAGATGAGATACCTTTAGAGTCACTCCTGGTGATAACAATATCATCCACATACACTACCAACAAAATGATACCTAAACTAAAGTTCCTATAGAAGACAAAATGGTCATATTTGCTCTTCTGCATGCCAAATTCCTCAACGGCTTGGCTGAATTTACCAAACCATGCACGTGGACTTTGTTTCAAACCATAAAAGACTTCGCATGAAATGAGCCCTCCTATCTCCCCTGAGCAACAAACCCTAGAGGTTGCTCCATATACACCTCCTCCTGAAGGTCGCCATGAAGAAAAGCATGCTTAATATCAAGCCAATGGAGATCCCAATTATAGGTGGCAGCTAGGGAAATAAAAAGCCGAACATATGTCATCTTAACAACAGGGGAAAAAGTGTCGGAATAATCCATGCCATAGGTATGTGCATAACCTTTGGCAATAAGGCGAGCTTTAACCGAGCAATGGATCCATCAGGATTAACCTTCACTATAAACACCCAACACCAACTAATGGATTTCTTCTCATCAATTAAACGAATCAAGTCCCAAGTACCATTGTCAGTCGAATCCATCTCCTCTATCATAGCACTTCGCCAACCAGGGTGAGCGAGGGCTTTAGAAACCTACTTAGGCAACGAAATAGAGTCCAAGGATGCAATAAAAGTAAAAGAATGTGATGACAAACGGTCATAAGAGCAAAATGAGGAAATTGGATGAGCTCACTGACGTTTACCTTTACGGAGAGCAATAGGAAGATCATCAACGAATGGATCGTGTCGACGACGAGGTGGAGGGCAGAGACTAGGGGTTGTTGTAGGCGTCGGGTGAGCTGAGTGATAGGAGTTTTACTGGCCGGGACGAAGCTAGTTCAAGAGAGACAATGGGTGAGGCAAGAGTATAAACAAGCAAGTTGTCTTCCTCCCCTTGACTCGTGTGGATCGGAGGTAAAGACAAAGGTAGGCACGGAAATTAGAAAATAACTCAGAACGGTTTTTCATTAGATATAACCAAGTGGTTCGTGAATAATCATCAACAAAAGTGACAAAGTATCGAAACCCGGTTGGGGACACAACTGGATAAGAACCCCACACATATGAATTGACTAATTCAATTGGAGCACTAGCTCGCTTATTGACTCTAAGACTAGAAGGAAGACGATGATGCTTCACAAATTGAGAAGACTCAAATCTAATGGCCAATGAACTTGAAAATTGTGGACAAAACCTTTTAATAAAGTAAGAGAGGGGTGACCCGATCGACGATCGTCTAAATGTTGAATTGTAGTAACTCTAGAACAAACATGTCTCAATCTTGCATGAACAAGAATGTAGAGACCCCGGACTCCGTCCTCTTACCCGATAATACCTTAGTCATAAGATCTAAGGGCATAAATTAGGGAAAAATGAGATATAACATTTAAGTGGTCGAGTTAATTTGCTCACAGACATCTGATTAAAAGAGAAATTAGGTAAACTCAAGAAGGATGACAAAGGGAGAGATGGAGTGGGAAAATTTGTGTCTAACCTAAGAACACGACTATGACCAATCTACGAGAGTGACAGAGGAAGTTGAAGGATGTGACTGAAAGGTAGAAAATATGCTGAATTACCTGTCATGTGATCTATGGCTCCAGAATCAATGACCCGTTTGGAGGACGAAGAAGAGACAAGGCATTTATTCGGGTTACTTGACTCGGCAATAGTAGTAATCGTAGTAAATGGAGACTTCAATGATTCCTGGTACTAGTGGAACCTGGCTAATTCTTCTGTATGGTAGGCCCGGCGATCTAATGCCTCATTAGTGGAAGCTACATGAGCATCTTGAACTCTACGGTCCAGGCTCGGCCGCTCCATACAGTCTCATTATCACATGTCGAGGGCTTATGGCGGTAATAACAAACAAATCCTCTAGGCTTGTCCCTCACCAGAGTTATCGTTGAGACCACCGCTTTGTATTTACTTCTCACGACTCACCCCGTATTCCAGGCCAGCCAAAGACCTTATTTATACGGCGGGAGGGTATAGATGAAGGTCTCGTACTCCGAAGAAGGGCACTACATAGAAAGATGAGATCTCTGGGCTGGACAGAATTTGCACCTTAATAGACTCGTACTCCGAAGGGAGTGCGGTTAGGAATCCCATCACTGTCATATGTTTCCGTTGAGCCTGCTAAACCTTAACATCTAAACTAAAGGGTAGTAGTGTATTCGGTTCCTCATATGTCTTCTTATAGTGCAGGCGGAGGGGTGCAGCGGGGACCCGATCCTCGTTTCTCAATGCAATAAAAGGCTCCACACACATAAAATATGCGAGAAATATTCCATTTGCTAGAATACACAAATTCCAAATATTTTATTAGTTCCTTAACATGCTCCCAATGAATAATGAGAGTGCGTACTTTATCGTCAATGGAATTACAAATTTGTAGGAAGAGAAGGGCATCATCCTCCAGCCATCGGCCTTTCGAATCATCCGTAGGAGGGTCCTTAGAAAGATAGTGGTCATCTGGATACTCCTCAGTAGAGATTGGATTGTTTTACTTCAATTGGGTAATTGGGACCAATCGGTGTCCTTCGTGATCTTTGGCATCATCGAGACCACTTCAGAAGTGTCGAAGCGACTTCTTATCTTCTTAAGAATCTGAACTCACGATTATAGAAGTCAGAGCAAGAAGATTAGGGCTAAAGAACACCTTGAAAAAACCAAATAAATGCAGGATTCCCTGAAAAACCTTAGATCCCGCAACAAAATATCTCATAAATCCCCTCAAGAGTTAGATTTACGCAGCAAAAACCACCTCAATGGGTTCCTAGGAGGGAGACACACCTGTGGTAGGTGACGAAGGCTGCGGATTCTCATGCACTTGCTGCGGCTCATGTGGAACAATACGAAATCTTTGTGGTGGTGCGTGTGGCGGTAGGCTAGGTTTTCGGCTACCAGACTTGGTGGTGAGGCTTGTCGGCGACTAGCCCAACTCCTTGTGCCGGCGGTGAGATCTCACGTGCCCTCGAGATACGTGTTTCAAAAAACACAACTTCCTTGCCCTACGAACTACTGTCGAAATTTAGATCCTCTAGGTTCCCTCGATCTTGAGCCACAAACTTAGATACCATGATGAAGAGAACCAAAGAGAGGAATTGGAGGAAGAATTCCTTGTGATTTGCATTGATTCATTGCAAACATATATATACAAAAACTGATATAATCTTCCTAATAGATTACAATTCTATATTACAAGATTCCTAATAGGTTACAACTCTATATGTAAATTAGATATATGATATAACAGTGTCAAAGGCATGAAGAAACTATAGATCATATTTTACTCCCTTTAATGATAAAAGCGAGGGTGCTGTGGGAGTTATTCTTTTCTTTCTTTGGAGTCGCTTGGATTTTCCCCTCTTCAGTAAGGCATGCCTTGGAGGGTTGGGGAGGGACTTTTGTGGGCAAAAGGAGAAGGGAGGGTTGGGCCCTTATGTCTTTTTTGGACTATTTGGAAAAGTAAGAAATAAGATTGCCCTTGAGGATGAGGAGTTGTCCATGCAAAGTTGAAGAAATATTTCATTTATTTCCTGTGGTCGGAGTCTAAAGCGTGCATAAAGGATGGTTCCTCGACTCTGGTTGGTTTCATTGATTGGTTGAGTATGCGGTGATTCTTGGTGTGGCTGTGCAGTTTTGTTTCTGGTGGCAGCTTGGGTTCTGGCAGGGTGTGCTGGGGGTCCTCTTTGTTCTTTTTGTTTTTCTGTAGAGCTGCTTTGTTTCTTTTTGAGTTCTTCTGGTGCTTTCTGGGCCCTGTTTTTGGTTCTTCCTAGCTGTTGGGTCTGTGTTGGGGTGTAGGTTTGCTTTCTTGTTCTTTCTCTGAGTCGCTAGTTTGGTGACTCTTATTTTGTATCTTTCGGCTTCTCACTTATCCAAAAAAAAAAAAAAAGGAAAAAAACTGAAGAAAATCCTCAATCCTGCTTTTCTCTTCTTTTTCTTTTTTCATTATTGTCTCTTTTTCTCTCATTGAACTGGATGGTAGTTTGAGCAGCCTAATTTCAATGTCATGAACTTTCACATCCTATTAGTAGGCCGTTATTTCCTGACTGGCAAATTTATTTCTGTTCTGGGTATTCTGATCTAATAGTTGCCTTGAGATTCAGGGTTTTAATTATTACATTCTGTGAGGGGGAATTTCTTTCAAGTGGCATTTATTTTATCATGCTGTTTTATGTTAAAGAGTTAGAACATGTATTAACCCAAAAGAATTCTTTACCTCAACCCAGTGGAGTTGATCGATTTAAGCAACAATTTGCCCATCTTGAGGAATATCATGGTAAAGGTGAAAGAACTGCTCCACGCCTGAGGCAGCATACCTCCTTGCCTAGGTGAAGTATTGGATGACATACAGTCACCTTCTTCTGTTTGTCTATGTTATTTATATTGATTTTAAAGTTCTCTTGTCCACAGGGAGCGGGTCTGTGCTCCCATAGATGATCCTGTTAGTCAAACTAATGATTTTGAAAAGCGTTCTGCTGCTTCTGTTGGTCGCCCAACACGTCAGAGCCCTCCTAGGTTTATTAAGAGAATCAATGTAGCCAGAATCTGCAAACAGAAGGTAACCACCATGCAGAATGAGGCTCATAAACCAAACTATAGTGCTTCTAAGTGTATGGATGTGAAACGAAGAGATTATGAGGTGAGAGTCTTTTGATAGTGTAGCTATTAATGTATTATAACTCTGCATTGGAATGTGAATAAACACATCTCTCGACACACAAGCTATGCTTTCTATTACTGGGTTTTAACCCTATACAGATTTAGTTTGAGAAAAGAAACTCAGCACTGTTATCTGGAATCAAAAGCACTTCTATCTGGAACCTGATGATCTTTTTTGAGGATAGAAATATGCATCTCATAAAATGTCTTCATATTTCCCTTTTTTAATAGGTTGTAGTGTGTTTTTTTTAAGAATCCCTTACAAATTTAATTTGCCAAAGTTTTCACCAATTTTGGATTATCGATCTGATTTTAAATTTCTGAATGATGCTTAAGCTTCCTCTCATAGTAAAATATTTTATGCCCACTCTCCACTATTATCATAACAAATCTTTACTCGCTTTAGGAACCAACCTTAAAAGATGAAGCACAAAACTACAAAATATGCCCTGTGACGCTACTATCCCGGGGGTCCCGTTGATAATCCATCAACCCGCGGAAACCTGTGGATATCGGGTGCTCCGATATCACATTCACATTTCTCATATATCGAGACCCATTCTGTATAATTTTCTCACAATTAACCAATTTCTTATAATATTTTACAAGAGTTGATGTACCACTCTTCAACACTTTTACATGCCAAATTATATTAAAACTAGATTGTTCTAATATTATTTTTTTCAAAATGCTTCTCAAGGCCACAACCCGGCCTTCTCCGTACTCACGACCTCAAAGGAGCGTCGTCTTCTCATGTACCTGAAAGGGGAGGTCCCACGATGGGGTGAGCAAAGCCCAGTATTGATAATCTCCTACAAGGGTTACTCCCCACCTAAGTGCACATGCAATGGTAAATACAACAAACACACGTCAAGTAAAATGTCTACATGAATGTCATATGTCATGCATGAAATGTCATCATGCGCCCATATCCGGAGTCACTCACCAGAGCTCCCTACTTTGCCTATACGATTAGAACTATTGTCATTTTCCAATGACAATAAGATTTTTTCTTAATCTTTTAACATTTCATTTACAGCATGCGCCTTTTTGTGGGTAATGGATTACGGTGTCGCGCAGCGGGCTCCGTAAACCCGGATAAGCACTACGACCTTTCATCGTTGAGAACTATGTCTGACCATAATTGATGAGTCTTTCACCCTGTGGGGAATCTATCCCAACTTGCTGATACCCGGCACTTAATTATCCTTTACCATTTCCTTAACCAGTGCGACTCATTTAGACTTTGTCCTAATAACCGAGCCCACTAATCAATACCATACACAGTGTTGATCCACAACCGTGTACCCATGACACTCCATCGAACACCTAACACAGTGTCGATCCCAACCATGCACTCACACCCATGTCATGTGATGTTTTCGTGCACGTGCAATGCAATTATGCAATTGCCTACTTATACCATGCTACATATAAAATGAGAACTATATGTGCATACATACTCATGCATATTCATCCATGCATCATTTGGACATTTATATATTACTGATTACATGTAATTCGAACCATCATATCCTTCATGCCACATATCCAATTCCAAGCATATAAATTTCATGTACTTCATGCCAATATATATATATATATATATATATATATATATATATATATATATATATATATATATATATATCTTTCTCTTATATATACTATATATATATATATATATATATATATCGTATCAAACATATTAGCATTCATCAATCCATGAGTAAACAATTCATGTCGTACAACCTTCTTTAGGCTAACTCAAGGTAATTTCTACCCAACACCATAACCTATAACATGCCATGAAACGGTCATGTCAAAACCCAACTATTCACATCGACACAACCAAGCAACCTGCACACTAGGTGCAAAACATAAATTTCGGTAGGTATGATCACTCTTGCCACTCAAAGGTACATGGCTAGATGGGATTTCCATAGAGTCCAAGAACACCCGAAACGGAGTTCGGACGAAGAAGTTATGACCTTCCGAAGTTGGAAGTCACACGTAGTCAAACCCAGCCAAGCTGACCTGACTTGGCTGAGTTAACCTAACTTGGTCGAGCTAACTTGACCTGGCCAAGCTTACCTACATTCCTCCATAGGCATATGAATGGAATCTTGACTCAATGGGCTTTCCATAGAGTCCAAGAACACCCAAAATGGAGTTCGGGCGAAGAAGTTATGACCTTCCAAAGTTGGAGGTCTCACATGAGTATTGACCTACGTGACCCTACGACTTTGCCCCCGACCGACCTACCCTTGCTTAGGCCCGACTCAATACGCATTTATAAGTAGGAACGTAGGTGAAATCTTGACTCGATAGGCTCATAGGTCGAGAACACCCAAAGCGAGTTCGGACGAGAGAAGTTATGACCTTAGAAGTTGGAAGTCACACATAGTCAAACCAGTAGTGACTTTGACTTAGTCAAGTGACCTCCTACTGGCCCGGTGACCTGACCTAGCCAAGCTCACCTACTATCTTCCACAGGCATATGAATGAAATCTTGACTCAATGGGCTTTCCATAGAGTCCAAGAACACCCGAAACGGAGTTCGGACAAAGAAGTTATGACTTTCTAAAGTTTAAGGTCTCACATGAGTAGCTAGCTCTGCAGGCCATCTGCCCGACCTGCCCTTACCGGATAGCTCCAATACCCACTGCCCTCCACTTAGCATGGCTGAAATCGCGAAATGTGTTCTTTCCATAGAGTCGAGAACATCCGAAGCGAGTTCGGACCAGAAGGATTATGACCTTAGAAATTGGAAGTCACCGCGTGAGTCAGGCCCGAACTCACCTGACTTGGCGAGCTCTCACCTGACCTGGCCAAACTCACCTACTGTCCTCCACGGGCATATGAATGGAGGTCACTTGACTCAATGGGCTTTCCATAGAGTCCCGAGAACACCCCGAAACGGAGTTCGAGCGGAAAAGTTATGACCTGTAGAGTTGGAAGTCACACGTAGTCAAACTCGGTAGGCGACGACTTAGCCAGGCGGCTGGCTGGGCAGACTGACCTGACCTGGCCAAACTCACTCTTGTCCTCCACATGCATATGAATGGAATCTTGACTCAATGGGATTTCCGCAGGTCGAGAACCTGTAAACGGAGTTCGGATGAAGAAGTTATGACCTTACGAAGTTGGAGGTCTCACATGAGTAGCCCATTTGCCGGTGAGCCTACCCGACCTGCCCTTCTTAGGCGGCTCCGGTGCCCACTACCCTCCACAGGCACATGGCTGAAATCTTGACTCAATGGGCTTTCCATAGGAGTCTAGAACCGCCCAGAAGCGGGAGTTTGGACAAGAAGTGCAAGCCTTCCAGTTTGAGGGTCTGCGTAGAGTCAAACTCAGTCGGGCGACCTAACAGCCGGCCCGACGACTGTGCAGGTGAGGCGACTGAAGCCGGTGACCTTTAGCGGCGACCTGCAGCGGGCTTTCACTTAGGCGTTCGAGGTAAAAGAACCATAACCAGAAATACAGGTCCGAATTGAAATTCAAAAGCCTAGCAACAAGTTCAGCGGTGTGATTGCAATATACGGGGAGGACTCATGGAAAATTTCATATTTCCCTTCAATAACCAGTTCTAAGTCAGTTAATGTGTACTACCACAATGTGGGCAACTTCCATGGTTCAAATACAACCAAACATTCCCCTTAGGCGAAGGCGTATACTTGTTATTCATTTTAACTATAACACATAAGAAATGACACCTGAGACAGTGCCAGTCCGAATCAATCCCCAATTTCATCAGAAAATAGTCAGGAATCTCAACACACAACATCCCAAAGTCTTGGGCGGTTCTACGACATTCGACCTCACAGCCCATACCATTTGAATGGCCCTTAGACAAGAAGTTAAACCAAGTAGGAGAAAAACCCCGCTGCCTTTCGAGTTTGTAAAACTCCCCCGACTCGGGCTTATGCAAAGCCCTTGTCGTGAGGATGAACTCTTCCTCTTGCTTGGTTGAGAGCATTTGGTCCGATCGCCGGGAAACTTAGAAAGTGAGGAGCTTCTCCTCTAAATCTCTCCTCTTTTCTCTCTCTTTTCTCGGTTTTCTCTCCTCTCTTCTCCCCGCTGATTTGGTTAAGATGAATGAGAGAACGTCTCTCGCGCCACATGTCGCTAAGTTGCCTTGGATTACACCTTATCCCTTATCCATCTACCATGGATTTCCACCTAATCACATGTTACCACATGTCTCTCATGGGTCCCATTTGAGCTCATGTTTGACTAGCTCTCCCCTTTACACGTGCCTCCTCTTGAGCCACTCAAAATGTGCCAAATGTCCCGCACCACTCTCGGCGCCTCGAAATACGTGAAATTCCAACTGTCTCAGAATTAGATGAAATTCGACATGATAGCTAGATTTCGTGAGAAGATTCCAAAGGTGAAGTCCATTTCATCATCCGAGATCTAGAAAAATTTCCGGTTTTCTGACCGAAATTTCTGTTTTACCTTTTATCCAAAAATTTGGATTTTTCGAGGTTTCACATGCCCTGTCATGTATTGCGATCTGTGTTCACATTTTTCTCCAGGATGAAGTAATTCCAAAGCATAATGGAGAGGCAACCAAAAGGTTATCACAAAATGTAGCGACATTGTAGCCTAATGTTCGGATAAGCGGCTTATTCTTTCTTTTTATTTCATGAGGCCCACTATTATTCTTTGGTCAAAGGTGATACTAATTGTTGAATGTTACTAGAATTGTGTTATTGTTTTGGAGTTTTGTACGGAATTGGTACGTTTGAAAATAAAAAAGATAAAATCAGTTCACAGGGGAAAGTATTGACTAAAGTAATGCGTGATGCCAGCAACTGGAACGTCGACAATTGATTTCTATTGAAGCCACCAATGAGAACGACGGTTTTTAAAGGATTTCAAATGTCGTCGTTGTCAACTGCGGCATATGGTCGTATCCATTCCTCTCTCGATTTCATCTTGTATGCTTCATACGTATGCACAGTTGCCAATGACAACAACAACATCCCTCCGGAACCCTCTATAAGGCGAGGAGGACTTGGATGAAGAGGAAGTCGGTCCGTCTTCGTTCTCACCTTGCTTGATGACTTTATTATTACAGGAGGTTCAAGGTCGTGACCGGACGTAAGCGGAGTTCTAAGAGTACGATGATACAAACAGTCGAAACATCCTCGATCCATGTTGATGAGCTTCTCAGCGGTCGAGCACATATGTCTCGAAAATGAAGTAGTGAATATTTAGAACATTAATAGCATTGGTCTGAAAATCGATTTGCATCGAGCCCAGAGGTCAATGCTTGATGGAATTTACGTAATATTCGAGGCTGCGAGGATGCAACATCATTGGAAACAGTTATCTCATTGATTTGCTCATTTAAGATCTATGACAGGATATCCATAAGAAATGCTTGTTCTGATGCAAAAACATCGTCTTTAAATTTGGCATTTTCATAACTTCCAGAAGTACCATCAGGACATGATTTAGAGAACAACAAAGGAAAATGTGATTCATCAAAACAAATCCTGGAAAGAAGCAACTTCAGCCAATCTTCTCCGAAACCAACGACGGCATTTGAAATCCACTTAATTCAAATGTCATCGTTGACAACAACGGCATTTGAAATAAGTGGATTTCAAATACCGCGGTCTTCTTGGCGACATTTAAATCCTTTAAAAGCGGAAGTCGTTCTCGTTTAGCACAGCTTCAATAGAAATCAATTGCCACCGTTCCGGTTGCCGGCATCGCGGATTACTTTAGTAAATACTTTTCCCTACTAACTGATTTTATCTTTTTTATTTTCAAACGTACCATTTCCGTACAAAACTCATTGTTTTGTTACAATTGAATAAGCTTGTAGATCTTATTCACTGGGGCTCCTCAAATGTGTGTCGGAAGAAACACATCTATAGAGGGGAGGGGGGAAAGAAACAATTGAAGTGATGAGAAGGACTACTGATCACTTCCATAGCAAACACCTACAAAGCCATTGTATTTAGCATTTAATTTTTATTATTCCTGAATGCAAGATGCTTGTTTGTTATTCCAAACTTCCATAGCCTTATTATCAGTGCACTTCCTTCTTATTTCAATCATATAATTCCTATACTTGGTCTACAAAATATGTTATCAGAGTGTGAGTTTTTGTGCTCGGTTTTGGGATCAAATCTTGGCACCCATTTTTCCCACTGACCTACCCTCAAGAGCCATTGCATCATCTGGATGCATCATTAGCATATTCATACTAAGGCCGTGTTTGGAGACCGGAAAATATTAGGAGAAGAAAAAAAAAATACTAAGAAAAATTATTTTCTCATCTTTGGTTTCACCGTGGAAAATATAAAAGAAAATCAAATATAATCAAAATTCCTCGAAATTTTACCTGTTTTAAATTTTCTAGTTCTTATATAATAAAAAGAAATAAACATATAGAATTACTTTATTAAGTATAAACCTATTTTTTATTTTCCTCTAAATTTTCTTTCTTAGGTACTTTTCAAGTTTCAAAGGAGCCTAAATGCTTGTTTTATCTTCATATAAGCTTCATTTAATTGACGGGAAAATGTATTAGAAATAGACTACAATATCTATTTAGTTGACTGCTACTTTAACGGTGGCAGTTGGATTTTATTGCCATAGTCTAGCTGAGTTCTATTTTAATGAAAATTATTTTCTTCTTTTCTCTTCATGTCAATGGGGCCATTCAAGATTTTATATTATCTCAGCATAACTATTTGCTCCTTTTTTTCTTTTTCTTTTTAAGGTAATCAAAATTGCATTGTCCAATGAAAGGGATATTTAAGAATTTTAATAAGGAATAGTGCTCCTTGCTCATTGGCAAACAATCCCCTCTCTTAGAACCCAATCTTCGATCGTTGCTTGAGAATTTAGCCTGACAGCCTCAAATTGAGCTTTCTCTCACTTTTTGTTTCCCCTTTTCCCATTGATCAATCCTGAGAAATAAAATCAGAAATTGGTCTCCTCTGCAGGATAAGCTTGCAGTGATTTTCCAATGAGATTGTACAAAATCTCAAAATTATTTCCGGACATTAGTTCTCTGATTTGTTGGTGAGAAAATTTCACGAGTAAGTTGGAAGTGCTCATTAAGTGTAATTTTACTTGCTTAGATAGATGCTAACAATTTTAGTACACAACATCTTGCTGCATAGGGGCATTTATTCCATAAAAACTTCAACAATACCATACCTGCCCATATTATACATGAAAACCATTGTCAGCAGGAGAATTGGAGAACAATCCCCTCTCCAAAACCCAGTCTTCGATCATTATCTGAGAATTCACTGACTGGTCAGCAGGCACAAGGTGCCCAGCCCCTGAAACCACAACATGGCTCAAGTTTCCCCATTTCTGCACATACCCTGCAAGCTCTCCATTCACTTCCCATACCTTCCTCTGAGCTGCTTGAGATTATCAATTTCCTCCCAATTCATTGTCCTCCATCCAGAAGCTTCCAGTTGATACCGCCGTCTCTCAAATCAGACTGCCCCTGGTACAACAAAACCTTCGTCTTCTTCACCAGGAATTCTACCATGAACTACCTCTTCATCACATCTTCGTGCAACGCTTCTCCCACGACATCACTGCATTCCTCCCAAGTTATCGACACATTTGCTCCCAAAGCCTTCTTCACCTCTTTGCTACTCAAAAACTCACTAACCATTTCCGTTTCGTAAGGAACTTTCCTTGTAAAATCGTAGAGTGTGGCTAGCCCTGTCATATTTTGCAACATACTCAACACCCTGCTTCTTGCATTTGTTGCTCCACTCCAATTACCCTCCTTAGTCAACTTCACAGCCTCAAACTGAGCTTTCTCCAACTGGGTTTTCTGTTTCTCATTGATCAATCCAGAAAAATAAGCACTCACAGCATGAGTAGCCACTTGTCTCTGGGTCTGTTAGCCCATTCCCTATCCCAACACCCCTTAAATTCACACGCTGAGACTCTGGTAATCTTGGATTATTCTTCAAAATGTAGTACCCAATTGCTGGAACGTACTTCCCTGCATAGCTCTCCCCTGTAATATATATTGGGCGTGATTTAAATACAGGGTCTAATTCGGCGAATGACCTTATGGCAAAGTATAGATGCTTGGCCACAGAATATTGATCAGTTGGGATTTCTTGAGTGATGAAACAATACTGAACCCAAAAGTTCCTATAGGGTTGTCAAGGAAAATTAGGCCCAAAATGCGGTTCCAGGCACCCAAATTGGGTTCGAGTTGAAGGTTCTTGCCAGGATTCAGGCGCAAAGGGCCAAGCTCAAAGAAGTTACCGATCATGGAGGAGCAACCCGGGCCACCTTGGAGCCAGATAATAAGCGGGGTTTGGGAGAGAGGCGATATGGGGTTCTGGGCTTCATAGAAGGTGTAGAACATGGCTGAATTGGTGGCGGAAGAGACTGGGAGGTAGCCGGATTTTGTGGGAAGAGGAATTGCTGAAGTGGGTGGTGATTTGTAGTTAAAGCAGGGGAGGGAATTGAGGAGGAGGACGAGGAGCTTGATCAAGTTGGACGTCGTTGACTCCATTGTTGTCTGTGATTGTGAGGGAGAGGCGTTCAGAGATGAGTGGTTTGGCATGGCTCATTTATGATATTAAGTCCATCACTGAATTGACACATCATGACAAAAGAAGGGAAAAAAGAAAAAATATTTTGGGCATCTTGAATCTCAACAATAGCAGCCGACAAATTATCATGTCGTTTCTCGCCAAGAGTTAAACTTACTCCCACAGTCATATGTGCCCATTTGAGCTGGCATTGCCTCTTCCCTCTCTAATACTGCAATTTCCATGGTTCCTGTTCAACTGAATCTGGGAAAAAGGTATAATTTCATCTTTGATGGTGTCATTGAGAACTCAACTTAGTGTGTTTGATTGGTCTATTAACGCTCTCTCAAATAATGATAACATATGATCCACTCCCAAAGAATTTTAGCAAAATCCAAGTTAGTAAAGACGATGGAATCACCCTTGAAAATTTTCGGTCGTCATCAGACATTAAAGCGATCTTGGCGACAGAATATTGATCTATTGGGATATTCTTTGGGTGAGGAAACAAATACTAAACCCTGTTCTAATTGGAGTGTCAAGAAAACGTAGGCCGTTCCATGCATCCAAATTGGGCTCAAATTGAACTCATTCATAAAATTTAAGCACCGAAGGAATTCGCGGAGAACTTCTCTCACTGCATCGCCGCAAACCTCCGAACTGTTGACACATTTGCTCCCAATGCCATCCTCACTTCTTCCTTAATCAAAAACTGACCAACGAATTCCAATTCATGAGAAACTTTCCTTGTAAGATCAAAGAGTGTGACTAGGCCTGTCATATTTTTCAATATATATCTAAGTCAACCCGGTTTCGAACCAACAAATAGCGAAAATCAACACATGTCGATCTTGACGTCTTCTTTATGATATGACTACGCGGAAATCCATATATCGGTGTCTTTCCACATGTTCATTTTTGTCATATGAGATTAGTATTGCGTTGACGCTCCTTGACTTGACAAGAAATCGACCATGTATGTGATCATAAAGAACAATTTCCATCGATCCAACCTTAACAACATGACCCTGAATCTGAGCATCAACATATGAAGTGAACTGCTCATTAGATGACAATCTCTTAACACCTTGTTCCCTTCTTGCAACAAAGTAACTATTAAGGCGGAAGAAGGTCAACTGTACTAATGTAGTGAATGGTAAGCTATGAGCTTCTTTAAGAACATTGTTAAATACCTCTGACATGTTGGTTGTCATTATCCCATATCTTCGACCTCCATCATGTAAAAGTGCCCATAACTGAAAAGGGATTGCCTCTAACCATTGTTGTGCTTCAGAATTAATTCTCCTAATTGTAGTCATATGCTTATTGAATTCGCGCTGTGTATTCGCTAAAGCTGCTATGCATACCAAAATTTTCAAGAGTTTATCTTTGAAGCGAGTCATAAAATTGCTTGCAAGAGGATGCATGTAAATCCTGTGATAGGCAGATGGTGCAGCCCAACTAAGATGAGGATCGCTCATGGCTGCCATAATACCTGGATGTTTGTCAGATATAACACAAATCCCTATCCGTTGAGTTACTCTGTTTCTTATACATGCTAAGAACCATCCCCAACTATCAATATTCTCACCGTCTGTAATAGAAAATGTCAATGGAAACAACTGATTATTTCTGTCACACCCCATAGCAATCAATAACGTGCCTTTATATTTCCCATACAAATGTGTACCATCAATACTCAATACGGGACGACAATGTTCTAACCCTTCAATAGATGGCTTGAATGACCAGAACACGCGTTGGAATATCTCTGTGTTTGACATATTAATGTCAAATGTTTTCCAAATTACAACACATCCAGGATTTGCTTTATCTATGGCCAAACAGCGTGGTAGCTACGTATATGGTGAGAAAAGTCACCAAATAGCTTGTCTAGTGTTTTATGTTTTCCATCAACACCTTTAGTATGATATTTCATATCTCCATTTCTCCATCACACTTGCTTGAATAAGCGTAGTAGTCGATAACAGATTGTGCCTTAATTATTGCCTTTATATGTGCTTAACCAAATTTGAGTCCAATTGATGATGGTCCCGATTCAAGCAAGGATTGACACAAGTATGCGACCCTTTATATTTGTTGATAACAAATAAGCAAATATCTTTCACAACCATGGCATGAATCTTCCATAGACATTGACATTCTTCAGCCTTCTTACACCTTAAAACGAGCAATTTTTTTGAGAATGCAACAACAACAAACTCTTGGTGTGCTTTAATTGAGTAAATCTTTAGGCCTCTTTCGTCAGTTTAAATTAAAAAACTTAGTCAACTACAAATTCTCCACTCAAATAACTTGATGGTATGTTGCACCGTAGGTCAAACCATGAAATAGCATTACCTAGTTTCCAGCATATTTCAAATTGAGGTGTTGGTGGTAAGTGATAATGAGCAGGTGATGACTCATACGGTTTCCTCCCAACATACAGGTTATTCGATACCTCACAAGATGCTGCATGGGCAGAGACATATATCCCTTACTCATTCTCCAAAACTTGGTTGAAAATTTGGAAGGATGATACATGTCCATCAGCTTGAACATCCGCGTCTTCATTAGATTCATTTTCAACATCTTCATCAAATTCATCATTAGCTTCTTCATAAGCGTAGTCTTCGTCATCTCCATATACTCCAGTATTCGGTACTAGACCGCTACTAGGCTCACAACCATAGTCAAATTCTGCAGCATTATAATTGTCGTGAAGCAATAAATCTATATGGCCACCCACAGATTGATTCACTTGTGGCTTGACTTGAACAACTTCAATATACAATTCAATTTCCTCAATGCTAGTTGTGTTAACCATGTTCAACATTCAGTATACACTACTGTCATCCCATATTGGAAAAGGTTGGAACCTATTTCCACTTTATAGGGGATACTTACAATTGAGGACTAATTTGAACATTTGTTTGTCAATGGTTGTCCTTGAGTATATCATATCACTCAATTGTTCAAATGTGCATTCAACCGGTACATCCAAAAGCACAATAACAACTTTGTTCCTCACATATTTGACATATGTTCAGTTCTCAATATATTTCCATTGTAATAACATATCACGGGAATAGATGAGGCTCCCGAAAACCTAGTGACACAATACAAAATGGTCCCAAATGAATTAAATAATATGAGAGGTCATTATCCTTTCCATTTAAACTACATTCATGAATGCTACATTCAATCACCTTGCTTAGCCAATGAATCATTTCACAACGTGGTGCTACCACCAATGCCTAGAACCTTTCTTCAATACCCAACTCCAATAAAAAATTCAGGTCATATGTACTTGTCAAAATGTTGAAGGATGGCATCACCGGGAAAGAGATTTCGAACAAAGTCTTGTACCACTATGATGTTGAAAACTAACAAGACCACCTTCCTCGTTATGCCTTGTAAATACATTGCATGTGGTTCTATGTTTCTTTTCTTTTCTTTTTCTTTTTTTAAGTTACATAGTGAAATTAATTTATTTTGGAAAAGAAAATCTCCCGAATAAATGCATCGGCACATCTATGTCGTTCTTTTTATGACACATAAATCATGTGGGATTAGTATGTTATTTTTGTCAAGGATGTGAGGGTGGGGGCGTGGGGAAGGGTGGCGGGAGGGGATATGGTGGGTAGTTGAGGTTTTTCAAAATTTTTATAGCGTTTTTTTTTTTTTTTATTTTTGTTGGTTTTAGGCTTAATTGAGATGCTTTCATAGCATTTTTGTAAAATATGAGGCCCTAACTTGCAGAAACATAATTCCCCCAAAAATTGTCATGTCATGTTTTACCATTTCAGGAACATTTCTTTATAGGAAAACAAAGTTCAAAGAATATCCTAGCTTTGGGAGAAGAAGTTCAGCAAAATTTAGGTATAGCGAATGATAATTTATCAATGTATGTAAGATTGGAAATTACCATTGAATTCTATGTACATTTTTTCTTATGTACATATGATTATATATACCTCTAAAAATATTCATTTTCTTCTATCTTTATGTTACTATCAACCTACTGGGGAAACAATTTGATTGAATCATGAATATGGGTTAATTGTTAAACTGCTAATGAGGTGTTTGGACTTTGGATGCTATGCCCAAAGCTAATGTTGATTTTTATTTTTTTTTCTGAAAGTCCTATATGGTAGAAAAGGATTCCTAAACAAAGTGATGATAGGCCTCCTCTTCCACACAATACTCTTATCTTTTATCTTATTTTTGTTTGACAAGTACAAATGACCTGAATTTTTATTGGAGTTGGGTATTAAGGAAAGGTGGAAAACACTTTCCTCAATATTGGCTAAACAAAAATAAGATTTTCATTGGTAAAATGGCGCCTTAAAGCGCTAAAAATAGATAATATTACAAGTACATATGAATGTCTGTTATTGCCTTAAGCTGTGAAAATAAGATTTTCAAACTCCATGATGACAATTTGTATTGAGATAACTCGAAGAAATATAAGCAAGGATTGTTTGTTAAAAATTACATGACTGTTTTGTTCAAAAAACACACAACACCAACAAAATTATCACCCAAAGATTTTTTACCAAATTATCAATAAAACAAACCAACCAAACCACCAATCTAAGAAATTTTGAAAAAAAACAATCCTATGTCGGATATTTACCTGCTGTAGTGTCGAATAGAGTACCACAAGAAGAAAGAATTGAGCAAAAATCTGGATCAAATCAAGCCCTAATCGGTTGATGCTGAGGATGAAGAACAGAACGGGTGAAACAGTCCTATGTCAAAGACTTATCTACTGCGGTGTTGAATAGAGTACTAGAAGAAGAAAGACTGGAGCAAAAATCTGGATGAAATCACGCCCTAGTTGGTTGATGTTGAGAATGAACAACAACTCGCCTAAAATGGGGAGGAAGAAGACGGGGGCAAAAATAAAAGACTCAAATGACGGTGTCCAAGACATCGGCAATTGAAGAAATTTAAAAATCAAATGCCGCTGTCCAAGACAATAGCAATTGAATCAAATTCAAATCCGCAATTCGTGATTGTGGCATTTGAAATTTTAAAGGAAAAAACGCTGTCAAGAAAAACGACATTTGCCAGCATAAATCCTACATGACTCAGATACACTAGTTTGGGCATTAGTTTGGCTGAAAAACTAAATTCGTCATTTTTTTCCCCACAAACACTATTTCGGTCTAAAAACTAGAAGTGGGTGGTGATTTGGTATGAAAACAAGGGAGGAAATATAGGAGGAGGAGCTTGATAAACTTATGCATCTGTGTGTTGACTCCATTGGTTTACGTGCGAGAGAAGATTCCCCCGACAATGTTGAGGCGGCAATTGTTTAGCGTAGGTTCATTGTCAGATGATGACGAAAGAAGGAAAATAATCTCTCTGAATATAGGACCACCGCCTCCTTTCTTTCTAATCTTACAGCATTCATAATTCCTTCTTGTTAAACTTTGAATCTGGCTAAAAACATAAGAGTCGATCTTTGATGGTTCCACCTAAAAACCCAACTCTATAGGTTTGATAACTTTAACACCCAACTCAAGATGATAAGCGTTCATTTGCCCCAGAAAATTTAACCTGTCGGGTTAGTAAAAATGGTTTACCCTTGACATTTTCGAAGCCATCATCGAGGTATGATAGCAAAATTGCATTGTAATTTGATGCACCCTTACAAATGGAATTAAACAAATATATTAACATATAAACATTCCTTTTCTGTAATCCAATGAGTACACTCACCTCGATGGGAATTACGGTCTTGATGAAAGGAACTAAATCCTAGAAAGCAGATGCGACAATCGATTTCATTTTATTGCAACCAGCGAAACTCTTTACTTCCTTTCTTCTTATTTGTGGGAGGCTTGAGGCTATGGGCACCCTAAATACACACTAATTCCTAAACCTACGGGCTGCTAAATCCTCCAATGAAAATCGAGATGGATCATTTCTCCACATGACTTCCTATCCATCTAGATGAGTGGCCATTTCTCGTAATATTTCTCTACAAGTCATAGGATTTATAGGCCGACAACAGGAAAATAGGAAGATTGGTAATCATTCACATCGAAAATGGTTTTGAAGATATAGCGCCTAGTATCTTAATACACGTTCATTGGCATTAGAAGGTTTAAAGCATTGATACATCACAAAAATGAATGGCAAACATAGTAATCCATAAGATTTTTACTGATCATGTACATGTGAGCGCCCAAAGGTACGCCATGTTTAAGTAAAAATACAAAAAAGAAAGCAAATTAGTATGCATCCAAGGGAAGGGTTGATTTGGATGATGACTCAATGTAGCCCTCCCACGAAACTTTGGCAATTTCTCAATGTTGAGAATCATAGGATATTCTTAAGATTTTCTAAAGTTTATCTCCTTCATTTCTTGTACATTATTTTAAGTCCTTTTATACTTTATTTGTTTGTTTCATTTTTGTGTCTTCCTAATGTATATAAATAGGTAGGACCTATATTGTATTTTACACATTCATTCAATAAGAAAAGTACTCTTTTTCTTCTCCTTTCACATGGTATCAGAGCCATGGAAGGTTTGGGTTAGGGTTTTGCCATGTTCTCAATTCCGGCAAACCACTTAGTGGTTGTGCCTTATTCTAGGCACCCCATCTTTGTCCCAGGAAGCTCCAGAACCCCTTCGCCGCCATCACACCTCTTCAACGCCGGAAATTATCGATGAACTTTCCATGACTTCTCCATGTTCGGCCCGGCGATCCACCATTGGGTTCGTTTGTCGCACGATCTACAAGCTGAACCGACCTTGATCCACTCCGCGGCGCATGACTTTCCGTTTGCGGCAGCCACCACACGTCGGTGCATGAGTGTCGTGTGACGGTGCATCACCAACTTTCCGACGACCTCCTTCTACCAACTAGGTAGCCAGCCGCCAACAGTCATTCCTAGCACCTTGGTTTCTCCATTTGAGGCTTGGATATGTGTCTTTTGCCATTTTTCTCCCTAACAACCTCTTGAAACCCTACGTTTCTATAGTTTCGTGGCTTTCTTCTGCTTTTCCCAAGGATTGACACCCTCCACAGGCATCCCTCACATTTGGCAATTGCATTTTGCCCTAGTACTTTTGTCCCTTTTTGTTGATTTTGTTGATTTTGTTGATTTTGTTGATTTTTCACCACTATGGTTGACCCGAGCTTTTCTTCGTATTTGTCTGGAACTCCTATGATAATTGTGAATAGACTCAAGGGAAGTGACAAATATCAATCATGGGCCAACTCTTATAGTTTACTGGAAATGGTTGTGAAGGCCATCTGACCTCCACGGAGTCTAGTGTTGCTAAAGATAAACATCCTCAGTGGCGGAAACATGATGCTTTACTCTATAACATTCTCCAGTAATCCATAGAGCCCAAAACCCTCGACAACCTTGGGGATTATTAGACTAGTCAACCTCTTTTGACCCAGGCAAAGAATTTGTATACTAATGATATTCAACGCCTCTATCCAGTCATCTCCTCCGTTGATAGTTTGGAGCGATGCAGTATGGAATTGTCTTCCTTTGTTGGGCGAATCTATGCACTGAAAAATGAGATCTTATTGTTCTTGCCAAAAGCTACTGATGCTAAGACCTACTTATCCAACATAGATCAAATCTTTATGATCCTTAGTCTTATTAAACTTGGCACAAAGTTTGACAACATCCAGGAACATATCCTCACTAAGCTCTGTGACCTTTGATGACATTTTGCTCGATTCTTGTGCCATCCTTCCCTTCCCATTTCCAATCCTCGGCTCTAAGTCTTCCCCGAGACACTTGATGATGCTTACTCCATCTTACCCTCCACGATGATTCTGGGTACTCGTGGTATGCCGTGACCCGACAACCTTATTGTACCTCTTTAATCGACGGGTCACCTTTGAGACCGGTGTTATCAATTACACGGTAATCCACTTCGCACTGCTCATGTAGCCTAGTCTTTTGAACCGCCTCCACCTCCAACTAAGGATGTCTCCGCCTCCATCTCAGGGAGTGACTCTTACACCTGGTAAATATGAGGAGTTTCTTCGCCTCATTCATGCAGCCAACTCTACCTCCATTGCTTCTGTTGTCCAAACCGGTAATATCTCTGCCTATCTTACACACTCTCTTAGTCCATAGATTCTTGATTCCAGTGCATATGATCATCTTTCTGATAATAAGGATCTCTTCTCTTCCCTTACTATCACTTCACCATTACCTATGATTACTTTGGCTAATTGGACTAAAACCATGGCTAAAGGAATCGGTTCTACACGTCCCCTTCCCTCTTTACCTCTTACTTATGTTCTCTCTGTCCCTGATTCTCCATTTAATCTTATCTCTATCAACAAATTAATCCATGACCTTAATTATTTGATTACCTTTTCTCACTCTTCTGTTACCTTGCAAGACCAAAGTATGGGGAGGACAATTGACATAGGACATGAGTCTTAAGGCCTTTTTCATCTCAGATCGACCCCATCTTCCACCATCAGCACTTCAATGGATGCACCTCTTCTTGTCTACAATCATCTTAGTCATCCCAACATTTCCAAGCTCCGGAAAATGGTTTCCCCATTTTCCAGCTTATCTTCACTAGAGTGTGAGTCATGTCCACTTAGGAAACATACTCGTGTTTTGTTCCCTAAGCGCTTAGATTCCCAGACCAAGTCTCATTTTGAGCTCATCCACTATGATGTTTGGGGTCCATCCCGAACCGCGTCTACTTTAGGTTTTCAATATTTTGTTACATTTATTGATGATTTTCCCATTATAGTTGGCTATTTTTAATAAAGTCGAATTGAGCTATTTTCCATATTCCTGTTTCTTTGTTGAAATCACTACTTAATCAATTTAATGCTTCTTTCCGAATCTTATGCAGTGATAATGCCTTGGAATACCTCTCTACACTTGTCTCTTCCTTTTTATCCTCACATGGTATTCTTCACCACTCTTCTTATGCTTACAGTCCTAAACAAAATGGGGTAGTTGAACGCAAGAATCGTCACTTGGTTGAGACAACTCGCACTCTTCTCCTCTAACATACAGTTCCTTAACGTTTTTGGGGGATGCTATCTTAACTGCCTGCTATTTGATCAATTGCATTCCCTCTTCTGTACTAAGTGATCAAGTTCCTCATTCTCTTCTCTTTCATGATCAACCTCTTTTCTATCTCCCTCCACGTGTTTTCGGGTGCACTTGTTTTGTCCACATACTCACACACGGCGAGATAAACTTTCGCTAAGATACGAATTACATCTTCCTTAGTTATTCCGGCCTTCAGAGGTTATTGATGCTGCTCTCGATACACATTGATACTTCGTTTAAAACATGTCACCTTTTTTAACGAGTCTTCTAATATTCTCTACCCCACCTCCTTCCAGGTCGAGGTCATATTTCTACCTCTCATCACTTTCCCTACTCTAGCTTTACCAACTCGTAGATTACAGGTTTATTTGAGTCACCAGCATCTTGACAGGCCCTCAGAGTAGCTCATCTCCACATGGCATCCTCCTTCATGGCCAGTCTTCAGAGTATCCTATTGATCTTCTCATTCCCATTTAAAAAGGTACTCGTTCCTCTCGAACCCCCATCCTATTTATAATTTCCTGCCTTATCACCACTTATCTTCACCAAATTCTGCTTTTATTTTACAACATCATGTTTCTATTCCTCGGAGTGTATGGGTCCTCTCATGGCGGAAGCAAGCAATGGTTGAAAAGTGGATGCTTGCATTCTTCAGCATGGACCTAGTCACCTTACCTATTGTAAATCCTTTTGGTTGTGTTGGGTTTTTATCATTAAGATTACGATGGGCGAGTGGACCATCTGAAACTCGTTTAGTTTCGAGGGGTGTGCTTTCCCGGATATATGGCTCGACTACTGTAAACGTTTTCACCTATTGCCAAGATGGCTTTTGTTAGATCTTCTCTTATTTATGGCTGCAATGAGATCTTAGCCCTTGTATCAGTTGGACATCAAGAATGCATTTCTCCATGGTGACCTCGAGGAGGTATATATGGAGCAACCACTTGGATTTGTTGCTCAGGGGGAGTCTAGTTTGGTATGCAGGCTACATCATTCCTTATATGGCCTAAAGCAGTCCCCTCAAGCCTAGTTTAGCCGTTTTAGCTCCGTGGTATATGAGTTTGGTATGAATCATAGTACATCAGACCACTCTGTCTTCTATCATCATACATCCTTAGGACAGTGCATCTATCTGATTGTTTATGTAGACGACATTGTTATAATAGGCAGTGATCAGGATGGTATTCAAAAACTTAAACAGCACCTCTTCAGCCACTGGGACAAGGAGTCTTGAAACTCAGTACTTTCTAGGAATTGAGATAGCTCAGTCTAATTTCGATGTGGTTATGTCTCATAGGAAGTATGTCTTTGATATATTGGAGGAAACTAGTATGCTAGACTGTAAACCAGTAGACACTCCTAAGGATCCAAATGTCAAGCTTGTACCTGGATAGGGGGAGCCTCTACAAGATCCAAGGAGATATCGACGACTAGTGGGGAGACTGAACTACCTCACCATCCTTTCGTAGGACATTTCCTTTCTATGGCGTAGTTAGTCGGTTCCGCAAATCAGTGTGATGATCCACCGCAATCACCGCGATAGTCACTGGGTTGCTGTGATCCGTATCCTCTGTTGTCTCAAAGGAACATCGGGCCAGGGGGTGTTATATGAAAACAGTGGTCACACCCAGATTGTTGGATATTGTGATGCAGACTGGACAAGCTCACTCGCAAACAGATGCTCCACTTCTGGATATTGTGTATTTTATGGAGGCAACTTAATATCCTAGAAGAGTAAGAAACATGATGTAGTAGTCAGGTCTAATGTTGAAGCTGAGTATCAAGCTATGGCTTTGGCAACTTATGAACTCATATGACTCAAACAGGCTAAGATTTGGGAAGGATGAACAAATGACGCTTGTGTGTGATAATCAAGTAGCCCTACACATTGCCTCCAACCCACTCTTTCATGAGAGGACCAAACATATCGAATGGGATTGTCATTTTATTAGAGAGAAGATTGCCTCATGATGGCTAGACTACTAGTTTCACAACTCGAAAGGACCAACTAATGTACATTTCACTTAAGTTCTCCGAGGTTTGAGGATTCAAGATATTTAACAAGCTTAAGATATAACCTATATACCAAATTTCGAGGGGAGGTCGAGAATCATAGATATTCTTAAGATATTTCTTTTCTCGGTTTATCTCCTTCCTTTCTTGTACATTATTTTCATTTTTGTACTTTATTTGTTTCCTTTTTGTGTCTTCCTAATGTAAGTAAATAGGTAGGACCTATATTGTATTTACACATTCATTCAATAAGAAAAGTAATCTTTTCTTCTCTCCTTTCACACTCAAAACATGAATTGACTCACCTAGTTTTTGATAGACTTTGAAATGGTACTAGCTCACGTATGATGATCAATATTCCAATCAATTATGTAAATCTAATTTGGTCCTTGATTTTTAAATATATTATCTTAAGTAAAAGACAAGTAGATTCACATGCTAGATGCTTTATTAACTCAGACATATTCGACATGCGAGGTTAATCAACCTGATGAAAAATATAACATCCGAGATCGCTGACAACATTATGAAATTCTACCAACTATCTTCTTTATTAAGCACCCTTTTCCTAGTATAGAATATCTAAAACACTCCGTGGTACAATGAGATATAAAATTCAGAAGAAGTTTCATACATATGCTGTAGAGGGAACTAGCATTGCTAAACTTTTCACCAAATACCTTAGAACATTTCATGAGAATTGTTTCATCTTGATATTAGTGGGTGGTTTTCAACTCATCCATGTGAGGATTTGTACTCTTTGGCTAGCCACTTCCATCAAGTTGTCCATGAGAGAGAAGGTGAGCCATGTATTGCTGAAAGCATGGAGAATAAAATGGGAGAAACGAGTAATGGGTTAGTGATTCATCACAGCTCCAACTTATCGTACGCTTGACTTAATAAAAATTGTCCCCGCAAATAAAACCGAAGAACTTATATATGATGTAAATTAATGGACCAACATCTTAAATTTTTCATAAGTTAACATCTCAGACATTTGGCCAAAAATCAGAAGTATAAAAATCTATTCTAAGTTCTTAGAGAAAAAAAAAAGTACAACAGTAGCATGTGCATACCCAAGCAATGGATTGATAGCAAAGATTTTGTTCCAAAGGTTGGCTAGTGGCTCAGTCAAGCCTTGAACTAACCCAATGATAATTTCATAAAGATCTCATCAAGCCAACTTCAAGTCATAATAACTAAATGGAATAACTCATCTTTCCGACAAAGAAAAAACAACAAAAAGGCTACGGCCCATCTTAATTTCTGAAGCTTATTTCCGTTGGATCAATAATAAAGGAGGGGAAGAGTCCTACCTAACATATGCTTCCTTAGTTGTGCTGAGGAAGAGACTCTTGATCACATCTTAGTACATTGCTCAAAAGGCTTGAGTGTCATGTGGAATTGTGTTAGCCCTTGTTGGAGTGAAGTGGATATTTTCTTTGACCATTAGAGACACTCTTTGTTGGCATGAATCTTTTGTAGACAAGAAATACAAAATGGCTTGGATGGCAGCCTCATTATGCTTCTTTTGAGCAGTGTGATATGAAAGAAATAGGATTGTTTGTTTTTTAAAGAGGATATTTTGATTCATATGATGAATTTTTTTTTCTTTGTAATTGTTATAGCATATATTTTACAAATAGAGTTGTAACCTATTAGGAAGCATGTCTTATAGAGTCCTAATCTATTAGAAAGGTTAGATTATTTTCTTGTGGTGTGTGTGTGTGTGTGTGTGTATATATATATATAGAGTATATATATATATATATATATATATATATATATATATATATATATATATATATATATATATATATATATATATATATATATATATATAGTATTCATACTTTATCACGAAAATATAAGGAATTCTTTCACCAATTTCTCTCTTTTAATTCTCTTCTCTTCATGGTATCGTGAGCCTGTGATCGGGATCGAGGAATTTCTTAGAGAAATTCCAATTTTGGTAGATAAGGCAGTAGTTTGCAGGGCAGGGGTTTGTTTTTTTAAACATGCATCCCGAGGGCACATAGGACCTCACTGTCGTCACAAGGAGGAGTGTCGGCCGCCGACGAGCCTCACCACCAAGTCCAAAGGATCTAAACCAAGCACGCGTGGCTCACGCTTGCCGCCATTTTCACTTATTTCACACGTTACGCCAGCGTAGACACCTCCAAATGAATTCGACAACCATGACGAGGTGCGTCTCCCTCCTAGGAACCTATTGAGGTGGTTTGTGGTACTTCCATTGTTTTAGGGGTTTTTGAGGATTTTTGTTGCGGATCTAGGGTTTTTTCAAGGGATATTTTGGGATCGTGATTTTTCAATGAATGTTTTGTGATTTTTTGGCATCAACAAGTGTTTTGAGGATTGTAGGGCTAAATTCCATTCGAGTGTGGTTCTTTCCGTGGAATTGTGGTAATTTTCTGTGCAAGAATCCTATCTTTCTCAGATTTTCATTCTTAGAGACTTTGCTTGAAAGCTGCATCTGGGCCTCACTAACAAGAAACCCTCGAAGTAGTCAGGTGTCATTATCGCTGCACCCATGGCATGCACGCCGGATCAGAGGAATGGTAATTAGAAATCGAAAGTTTCCGTATGTTCATGAATCATTGAAGGGTGTCTCTACTCCTAGCACTACGCTTGTCGGATCAAGTAAACCTAACACATGTCTTATTTCCTCTTCCTCCAAATGGGTCATTGACTCTGGAGCCATAGATCACATGACAGGTAATTCCAATTTATTTACTATGTTTCAACCACACTCTTCTATCTCTACTGTTACCCTTGCAGATGGGTCACACATTGCGGTCCTTTGCTAGAGACACCATCCTACTCCTCTAATCACTTTGGCCTCTATTATGAGTTTACCACAATTCTCTTTTAATTTAATTTCCATTAGTAAACTCACTCATACACTTAATTACAAAGATCTCATTCTTTCCTAAATTATCGCTTGATCTCGTGATCTTCTTTCTTTCTTTTCGACGGCGCCGATTATCGTGAGGACGCAGTCGGTCTTTACATCCCGGAAACAAACGTGCCAGTCTCGCTTTGTTCTAGAAGTTGTTACCCCATTCAAATTACATCATGTTTCACATCTCTTGTCTCTCTCTCACAAGAAGCCATATCCTTAGTTTTCTAGTCTATCCTCATCGAACCGTGAGTCAGGTCAATATGTTGCTTCACAGGTGCATTCGAAAGCTATAAGTCAATAATCAGCTGCCCTTTGAAATGTCCATTCGAATGTGCAATCCATGTCCGCCAGGTCCCCAACCGGTTTCGATATTTTGTTACGTTTGTCGATGAAGCGAACAACTTGGTTATATTTAATGAAAAATTGTTCGGAGTTATTTTCTCACTTTCATGTATTATGTGCTAAAATTCACACTCAGTTTCATGTTTATGTTCAAAATCTGAAGTGATACGCAAAAGAATATTTGTCTAAACAATTTTAGTCATTCATGCTTTTAGAATGGCATCCTTCATCAAACATCTCGCGGCTGATACTCCTTCACAAATGGAGTTATCAAAGAAAAATAGACACCTTGAAACCGCCAGCTCTATCGCTTCAAATGCCCATGCCCAAGCATTTATCGGGTCAATGCTGCTCTTAGCTTGTTTTTCTATTAATCGATCGCTTCCTCTCGTCTCGAATCAGCCACCCATTCAAGCCCCTCTTTTCCCTATAAATCTGCTTCCCATCGAAGTCTCGGTGACGCCAGACTTTGTTTGTCGATGTTCGCTCGATGTATCTAAATTCGATCCTAAGTCATTGAAGTGTATCTTCTTCCTTGGTTACTCTCGAGTTCAGAAGGGGTATAGGTGTTATTGTCCTAGTCTTCGCAGGAACCTAGTTCTGCTGATGTAACCTTTCTTTAGAATACTCCTTTTTCTCAAGACCCGATCCACAATTTTCTCGTTTATACTCTTGCCTCGCCAAGTCCTACTTATGTACCTCCTCTAGCAAAGCCTCCTATCACTCAGGTCTACACTCAATGCCAACACCCCCTAGTCTCAGTTTTTCTCCTCCACCAATTCTTCGATGATATCCAATCTCTGATGATCTTCCTATTGCTCTTCAGAAGGTAAACGTCGCTGTGTTCACCCAATGTCCCTTACTTGGTTTCCTTATAAACTAATTATCAGACTCACTTTTATCAGATCCTCGATTCTATCTTCTGCCTAACAATGTCCATGAAGCTTTATTCACCCGTCGACATACAGCGGTGGAAGAAATACAAGCTTTAAAATGACAATGGTACTTGAACTCGTATATGATAGGCGTATTTCATAGTTTTTGTGTATAAAATATGCAATTAATGCTAATCGCTAAGCATACTTAGTCAAGTAATACAGTGTACTTAACGTACAAAGATCGATCCACAGGGAGAGACAAGATGGTAAGTACCAAAATTCGCCTACCTCTCTAATATCCAAACGGACAATTGTTATGATTTGAGCAAAACCTAAATTAAAAATACTTTAATCAGAAACTAGCAATTTGATTACACGTTGGCGGTCTCTCGAGATAAGATATACCCTAGGTTTTGCAATCGACAATCTACTTATATTTGAACTAGACTCCTATACTATTGTTTCTTGTTCTCCGTGCGATTCCTAACTAATTTAATTATCGCCTTCTCTCAAGGTCGATAACCTACTAACTAATACTCTTCAGTCTTTGCTTCTACCAACCCCAAGTACTAGAGATGCTTTAGGTCCCAAGAACCTCACACGCCCCCTAATTATCGATGATTTCTACACCACCTAGCTAATTAGGTTTATTCACCTACGTCTAACTCTCTACTCCCTTGTCAGATCTCGTAGAGAACCACCCACCACATTAATACTTGCAAGATATCAACGTGTAAACAAAATCAAGTATGAATCAAAAGAGGTTCAATTGCATGAAACAATAGAATAAGAAACCCTAGCAATTAAATATAAGCTTCATGTCTAAAATACATCCAAAAACCCTAGATTGTAAGTTTAGAACATAATGAAAATCATGTACATCATAAAGTTTGGAGAGTATGAAAGCAAAGGTAGAAGAACTCTAATGTCGAAAGATCGATGGATTCCTCGCCTTCTTCCCTCCGACTCACCTGACTCCAAAGGTAGATGTCGATCTCTATGTCCTTCTCCCTCCTCTCTCTACAGCAGAACCCTTCAAAGTGCAAACCCTGTTCTTGTCTCGAAAACCATTTATAGTCGTGGGACATGGGCCATTAATGGGCTAAAAGTTAGACAAATTTCTATTCCAGTCCGCCGTGGTTCGCAGTCCTCTTCGCTGCGGCAAACACCTTCATTGCTGCGAACCCATAGCCTATTTCATCAAATATTCCTTCGTTGTGGCCAACCCGTAGCATCTTCATTTGTTGCTGTTCTGGTTCGTTGCGGCGAAGAGTGCCTTCTTCGGTTTAACAACTGCGATTGCACTGTGATAACTTCCTTCCTTCGTAGACCAAATTCCGTGTTCTTGATATCGTTGGAAATCTCTTGAAGTGTAGATTCTATCCATATGAATCTTGATGTCATTTGAGCTCATCTTGAAACTGAAAAAGTAGGAATACAGTTGCTACTAATCACAAAGATGAACATTTAGAGCATTAGGGCATTTATTTAACATAAAAACTACTAAAAAATAATTAAAACATAGGGTAAAAAATGAGTATTTTATATACTCATCACACCCCCAAACTTAAATTCTTGCGTGTCTCCAAGCAAGAAACTGACTCAAAACAAAACAAAACATAATCGATAATACAATAAACTAACAATAATGAGATGAGTATGATAACATGGATGCCAAGAAGAAGGAGCAACATGAACACAATTTAGGAAACATTAGCTGTGAACCAAACGTAGGATCTTTAAATCAGTTAAACCTATGAACGTGGCAAAACCAGAGCGAGCAAAGAAATAAACCCCCTTAAGTCTTCAATGACTTTTCCTACGAATCTAATCAGGTTATAGTATGATCTCCGTTGCATAAAGAAGGTCCTAAGACTTCAAACTTAAGCTTAACTCACCTATTTGGAAGAAGTTAACTAAGAAAGGATAAGAACACACCCCTTTTATTCATACCAAAATACTTAAAAATTACCTAAATACCTAAAAATGAAAGAAAACCAATGTTAAGAAGTTTTAGATGAGTGTTCCCATACGGGATCCGATTTGGGTGACTTCACCAATCGTTAAGGGCAATTTATATTAAATTCCTTCAAATCCCCACCTAACACTCAACCAAACTCAGAAGCCCTAGGTTGCGGGAATGATCCATCTTCTATCCCATGTAGCGGGCAACACAGTTAATGACTCCCGGCTAGTTGGCTCAGGGCATTAGGTTTTAAAAGGGCCCTTGTATTATGCTCGATTCTGTAATTGAAATGATAAACACTGATGTTCTATTCACATACCTATTTTTGACATTTTTCTTTTTATCTTTCTTTTCCACTTTTTCTATTGTTTTTGCATTTTTCTCTCTTTGGTTGGGGCTCAATGGAAATCCTCTTTTGATTAGGTGACCCATCACTTAGGTGGTTAGGATCCCCCAAGGTTAGCTGAATTCAAGGTAAAGGGGTCCGAGACCAAGGTATACAAGGGAGATCAAAAGTACGTGTGTGATAGATTCCTTGAGAAATAGTTTCTTGAAGCTCAAGGGGGGTGACTAAGCTAAGTCACTCATACCAAGCAAGCACACAATTCCAGATCATTAAAAAAAACCTAAGGGTCCAATCTACTTTACATTTGTCATTTTTCAAATGTTGCGTTCAAAATGACCTTCTACTAGCCAACAAGCATCAAACTCACTTATATGAGACACAAAACAAGTAAAATAAATAATCCAAATAACCTAACAACTAAAACAGGTAAGGAGATATAAAAGTTGGATTTAAAAAAATATTTGAATTGAATTTACCCTCAAATCCTGAAATGAACATCATTCTCAATGTGAAACAAAAAGAAGAAAGGATAACGAGTACTCCCCTGAGGGTGCGCAAGGCTTTGAAAGTTTCTCCAATGAATATGACTTTCACAAGCTTGACATGTGCAAATGAGTGAACAATCAAGTGATGTGCACAACTTGGCACCTTCTTGATGTTCTTATTCTTCAACTAACATCTCTAAGCTTCACACACTGGCTACCAATTAACCCCAACAATTCCATATAGTTATGTATGACTTTCAAATGAAGATGAAGGTTGGAAGAATAGGCTGGTTTAAAAGGTAAAGGCTAAGAGGGGTTAACTCTATTTCCAATGAGGGGAGGTTTGAAAATAGGAAGAATATAAGGAATGCAAGTGCTGAAATAGATTTTTCTTTAAGCCTCTAGAATGCTATAAACATCCATTTTTCCATAATCTCCACCTCCATGGCCAACTTTGAACTCCAAAAACTTGAAAAACAAAACTAAAGAACAGCCCAAGATTAAGAAAGGAAATTTATTCAAAACAAAATTAAGGAAATTTTTTGTACAATATGCCAAAAATTCAACTTTTTTACAATATGGCAAAAAATCTGCTCTAGTCACTTTAACTCTTTTGGATTCTCAATTGGACCTGAAACACTTGAAACACAAAAACATATAAAAAATGCCAAGAATCCTGGAATAAATAAATAAAATTAAACAATCAAACAAAATATATAAGATAAAAGAAGACAAATGGAAAACGGGATTCTCACAAAGCCTGGGTTGCCTCCCGGGTGACACAAAGTTTAATGTCGCTAGCTCGACGACCCTGCATCTCATTGTTGGTTCTCAAAATAACAGAAGTACTCACAAATTTGCATAGTGCTTTAATGCACTGCTCATGGGGAATGGAATATACTGTTTCCCACACCATCAATTCCCTTGGTGTCTTTCTTTATATCTTTATCTTTTTCCTTCTTTACTGCACTGATCATATCCTTGCAATTTACCAAGTCGCCATGCATGCTCTCCTTGTGATTAGACTCAATGATGTCGCCATTTGTTTCTTCATCCGGATGCTTCGTAGCTTGAAATGCATGGAACGTGACCTCATCTCCTTGAGCTCTCAATTTAAGCTCACCCTCTTGAACATTAATTGAGCTCTTCGCTAGTTAAGAAAGGTCTACTAAGTATGGTAGGACCTTTATCATCTTCTTCCATGCTCCAGATGACAAAGTCTGATTTAAAGAGGAACTTATCCATTTTTACCAAGACATTTTCGTTTATTTTTAGATGCTTGTACAATCAATTTCACCTATTCAGAACATGATTTGGTAGCTTTATTTTTGCCTCTTTAAATTCAGCTTTTTAAACAATGAGAGGCATCAAATCGATAATTTCTAAGTCACAAAGACTTTACTTGATAACGAAGTTCTCATAGAGAATGGTATAGAAAAACTACCTGAATCTTTAAGTTTTGAGCTTCTTTTAGGATTGCACTGCATTCCTCGATAAGCTAAATGGTCTCATGATTGTAACACGATCCGTCAGCCATTTGTAACATGATTGTAGTCGATTTTGCTTCCTCTAAATTCAGCCTTTTAAACAATGAGAGAGGCATCAAATTGATAATTGCCCCTAAGTCACAAAGATCTTTACTTGATAACGAGTTCCCGATAGAGAATGGTAGAGCAAAACTACCGAATCTTGCCAAAGGAGCTCTGGAGGATCAGACTACATTCTCGGTAAGCCAAATCTGGGCTCCCATGTTCACCAAACTTTCCTATTTGCCAAGATCTTTCATAAACTTCACATAACTTGGCATGTCTTCGGCATCCATGAAGGTGATATTTGATGTGAAGTTTCTCAAGATATCGAGAAACTCGACAAATTGCTTCTCCAACTTTTACCTTTCTTTAACTTCTATGTTAATGATGTAACGCCCTAAAAATACCCTAACAGTTTTAGAACATCTTTAAGGTATAAAATAAAGTAAATGAAAATTTTCCGAAATTTAAATCCTAAGAAACTTAAAAATATACAACCCTAAAATTTATAGAAGCCAAATAAATTTGGTAAAATGAAACAATCAGATCCTAAGTATCATAAATGAAGAATGTAATTGCCAAAATGTAAATGAAATGAAATGAAAGTGAAATGAAGTGTTAAAATGGAAAAAAATGAGAAAAGTGGATTTAATGAGAAAGCCAAACAAGGCATTGTGAATAGGAGACATAAATACATATTTCGCCTTTAAGAGACATTCCTCTCATTAAGGCATTTTCGCTGAGAAAAAGGGAGAGAGCTAGGTTTTGAATGGGGAGATTTGTGGAATTGCTCCATGAAAATCAGCTAAAAGTGATAAAAACAAGGAGGAACTCGTATTGAAGTTCGTGAGATTTTGAGGTAAGACTCAAACCCTAAACCTCTTTTATTTGTGCTCAGCTCTGGGAAAACCCCAAAATGTGGATAAAAAGAGTTTGTTGTAAAATGAGTTTCTGGGGTTGTGCTGGGTCGTAGCTTCAAGAGCATTAATACAGACAGAAGACCCCCCCCCCGAGCCCAAATTCGAATCGAAACCCCGAGGACGCCCATTTTATCCTTTTTATTTTACAATTCTATTTCGCTTTCTTTTCTGTGTGTCAGCACCGAATCCTCGGTTCGACCGTCGTATGGATTCGAACTCGGAGCCCTGCTTTACTCCAACGTTTCTAATTATCTTATCAAAATATTTTTCTTTATGTTATTTCTCTTTAGGTTTTGATTCATGGAAGCATTTTCAAATGGTAGCTCCACAAACATTTACATTTCATAAAATGTACTACAAAGGAAGGCATTCTATGCCCTTTCAAAATGATATACAAAACATGACATTTCTTTAGAGTTCAACTATTTGTTCACAAAATATTCCATGTTAAAAAAGGAAATGATATGCATGGCGGGGTATGTACTTATACGCCGCAACTTGCTTTATGACTCTGCACTTCACGATCTTGTCTTCCTTCCCGACTACTCAAGCCTCGCGGCGACAGATAAAACTATACGCTAAGCATTTTCATGCTTAGTGGTTCTATACGCCTATTTCAATATTCAATTTAACTCTGCATGCATTTAACATTAAACTACGACATATATCAACATATACTCATGCTATTCACTGCATGCTTTCATTTTACACCATTTATCATATCACAACATGCAATTTCAATGCATCAATTCAATTCACACCCAATTTATGAGATTTAAGCTGCACATAAAATCCCATTTTACACTCGTCAATGTCGTTATTTCACTTTGACTATTCAAATCACATTTCCGACGACTGCGAATGAATCGCCTTATTATCATTCGGTAATGTGCTTACACATTTAACAATTCAGTCTCCCATCATGACGGATGCCAGTTTTGTGCACCCTAAACATTGCCAATGGTCCCTATTTGAACCCCCATTATTCATTTCTTAGGGTCCCTAAACATTCGGGGTACGAATATGTGACTTAACTATGCAAAATATATCAAACATGGCTGTTGAGGTAGTGGTACCGGTATCACTTTGATCGGTAACGTACCACATATCCACGCTTCAATGGTACTGGTATTTGAGTGGTAGTACCCAGTACTACCGCTGATCGCATCATGGTACTCGACACCACTGGGTACCTACTCACCTACGGTTTTCGCCTTAAAATGCTTGATTTTTGGCATTTTCACACATTTTTCTTCCACCAACCTTCTCCAATTTGTCCCATATCAAAAATCCACTCAAAACAACTCCAAAAGTGGTTTAGAATCAATGAAAACCTCTTCTCTTAAGTTAATCTATATCCAAACGGACAATTGTGATGATTTGAGCATAATCTAAATTAAAATACTTAATTGTAAAACTAGCAATTTAGGGTTTTTGGTGCAATTGAATAATTCACTTATATTTCACAACCCCAAGTACTAGAGATGCTTTAGGTCCCAAAACCTCACACGCCCCCCCAATTATCGATGATTTCTACACCACCTAACTAATTAGGTTTATTCACCTACGTCTAATTCTCTACTCTCTTCTCAGATCTCGTAGAGAACCACCCACCACATTAATATCGACCAAATATCAACATGTAAACAAAATCAAGTATGAACCAAAAGAGGTACAATCGCATGAAACAATAGAATAAGAAACCCTAGTGATTCGTAGCCTGAGCGGTATCCTAAATTAACAAAATTTATAAACCTAATACCTCCCACTGCCATAGCATTGCTACTATAGTATAATGGCTTTAGGTTCGTCCACAGGGATGAGTTTTCTTCGTGTAAATGACTAGCAATGAGGCTAAATCAGAACCTAATTGATTTAAGGATTGTTATAAAAAGTGGAGTTTGATGGCTGAAAACTGAAAATAAATTGAAGTAGAATGTAAGAGAGAAGATCCTGATGTATTAGGATACTAAGCTTAGGTTCCTATGGAAAATGGGGGTTCTCGGATCTTTTCCTCGCATTAGAGAGAAAAACCTATAGTTATTTCCCGAACCGGTTCTTCATTTAGCTTTAAGAGCTGACCCACAACAACTAAACACTAGGAACGTATTCATCAGCATTAATGGTCTCAGCAAAGGAGTACCGTAACTCCCCTCGACTCACTTTCCAATAGCTAATAAATGATAACTAATGAGCATTACTATATCTAGAAGCAAGCATCCAATAAACCCTAAAAGATTACCAAGTACTAACCATCCAAAGTGGATCAAGGGGTTGCAAACCAAGATTTGGGAATGAAAATCATTAACGGCAGTGAATGCACTCTTGAAAACCATGAGAACCCCTATATTGCCTTAGGTTCCTTTGCAGGTTTCAGGCCTCTACTGTGGAAATGAGGTTTAACTCCTCATCCTCCGAGTTTTCACCTCAGAGGTTGCTCAAGTGTGCAACAAAATGAAAGAAAACGTGAAGAAAGAGAAAGAAATGGGGCTTCTCGAGAAGCTTTCACACTTTCAATAATAGAATGGGTTTTTTTTTTAACAAAGTCTTGGGTTGGTATATCAAGCCATACCACCCATACAAAATTACCAAAATAACAAAAACTACAACTATTACATAGTGGCATAATGGGAAGAAACAAAAGCACCAAGAAGTCAACAAAAGTAGGAACCAATTTCGCAATGCAGGAAATTTCGCAACCCTTGCTAAATTGGACTGGCTTGCTGGTTCTCTTCTCTACAATCTTCAGTCTTCACTCTGGTGTTTTCCTTTCAGCTTGGATTCTTCATGATTGAACTGATTCCCTAACTTTGATACAAAAAGCCTGCGAAAACATCAAAACTATCCAGAACAAATTATCAGTAGCACCGTTAGGTCCTTAACATGCCAATCTATTACTCAGATGATTACTTATGCAACAAGGCTCAAAACCCGAGTGTTAGGCACAAAATAGCACCTGCCTTTGCAGAATAACTCCCCTTAACCGAGACATTGAGCACCCTTAGCAATGAAAGAAAGTGAGCAAATAAAAACAAATGAGGGAAGAGTATGTCCATAAAATGAGGTTACAAAATGAATGGATAATGAAATGAACTACAAATAAGAGTCATTTAAAACTGTCTGTCAGTCTGCCTCAAAGAACTGCCATGAAACTCAATATTCAAAAGTGTCAACTCCTATAACTAACCTGGATCTTTCGCAAAGAACTATGTTACTGACATGACCCACTTTTATTCCGCATGACTCTTCTTCCTTTCTCCTTTTTTTTTTTTTTTGTTGTAGGGGTGCAATGCTGAGGGCATCGAATCCACAACTATCCATGTAACGGGGGTTCGCCGATGACTCCCAACCAATTAAGGTTTAGGGCATCAAGTCAAAAGGATCTTCGACCACTAACTCTTCAGGTTTCACCTTGGACATTTGAATGAATTCGAAACTCCACCACCTACAATTTGCTAAACCCTACCTATCCACCCATGTAACGAGCAACAAAGTCGATGACTCCCAACCAGTTGGTTTAGGGCATCGGGCTTTAAAGACTATCGCCATATACCCCTCGAACCGTGCATGGGTTTCAAGGCAAAGTGTCACAATCTTTTTTTTTTTTTTTTAGAGAGACCATCGTATTTTATTTGTGGAAGCAGCCGCAGCCTTATTAGAGAAACCTAGTGTGCACAGTGTGTGGTTAGTTCAAAGTGGAAGAAACAGGTTGAAAGCAATAATAATTTCACAGTTTATCAACCCAAATAAGCATGGCACCACTCTAATATCAGATCAATAAAACTCAGCTTCTAAACTGCACCTAAATGCATAAAAAATTTGTCTCAGATGGAAATAAAAAGCTTTATAATATGCCGCAGATGTGAAAAAACATCAACTAACATAATATTTCACTATATAGTAAGTCATTCAAGTCAGCACAAAAGGACTTGCTTCAAAATAAAAGTATAATCCTGAAAATTAAATATAAGAGCCATTTCCTTTATTAATTTCCCCCAACTAACTGGCTGCATTGTCCTCAATGGTCTCAAGTGAGTGAAATTTAATAAAGAAAGTATAGCCCTTCTCAAGGGCTCAGGGTACCATCCTCATCCTCGGGTGCGATGAGTGGGCCATGAGCACAAGCTGCAAGTGGGGGCGGGTGATGGAATGCCGCCGGGCCGGCGCGCGAAGCCGCGGTGCCGCAGAAGCAATATTCGAACAAATGCTGAAGCGGGGCCAAAGAGGCTGGCCTCGCTTATGGTGCACTTAAGGGATAAGAGGCGCCCGTGTGTGGCTCAATCTAGCCAGATGGTACGCGGTCAGGAGAATGGTTTATGTGTGAGGCATCCGCTCGCTAGGCAAAGATGTGCATTAGCGAAAGAAGTCGATGTACGCAAAAGATTAAAAATTATAACGCTGCAAAATCGCCATGGTAATCAACGGATCCACCGCTGCGGTAAGGGGTAATCGGGTCCAACTAAAATCAAGGGACTCATACCGGGAGGTATTCGATGATGCAAGTCATGCCTCATATGCTACTGGTGGTGAGGAAATTGGGAGTTCCTGGGGTCCCCAGGATCAGTCACGTTTAGTCCTCATTGGTGAAGTTGTCTTCAGAAGCCTCCTGAGGGAAGAGCGAGGTAAGAATTTCCACTTATCCATCGTGAAAATTATTCCTGGGATACTGACGTCGCCAAGGTCGCGTCACAGAAACCCTGTGTGCTCCAATACTGAGATAGCAACCTGGAACAGAGGAATAGCTTCTACCGGTCGAGACTTTACTAAAATCCCTCCTAACTGAATAGAAGTCATGATGAGCTCGGTAGGGCTAAACCAAAAACCCTCGAATATGAGGTAAAGTGCCTCAAGTATGGCCCTCCGCCTCTAGACCCAATGTTGAAGGGCAAAGAGATTAAACCTCAGTATATGGTCAATAAAAAGAATCCTGCTGGAAGTCACACTAAACATAATGGTAATTAATGAGGTGTTCGAGAAAGGAGGCTAATTCATCACCCCAGGCGAGGGGTGGCTAACGTCTGTAGTTTGTAGAGTTGGCTAAGGCCACTGGAAGGTTGAATGTGGCGCAATATCGTACACGAGAATCCTCTACCTAATTACGGATAGAAAATGTATCGCAGTGGTGTCACTCTCTCCTCGACGTCATCGTCTGATAAAACTCGATCAGCACTCGGGGGTAGAAATACTATTGCGGAACCATAAATGGCTCTGTAGAGTAGCAAGCAGACAAGGCGCATGGAGTCCCTGAGTCTGGAAGAGTGGAAGGCTTCAGAATATCATAGTAGTTTTCTACGTGAAAGCTCTGAATTAGCCAAGATATTTCTGCAATCGGGCCATAAATAAATACGTCTTCGACTAAGGAGCCAGGAGAGGGCCTGACCTAAATGGGCTGGGCCCTCGAGAGAACTGGAGTGAACCATGGCTTGAATGGGAGGACTCCCTAGGACCTGAGGTCCGGGCCCTTTTTTATGGCGGAGCCCTATGGTGGGGCCGAGGATGTATAGGCAATGGAGGCATAGCCTCAACTTCGTGTGATATCCAGGGGTTTTAGGGCAACCAAGAATGGCGCAAAGAACAATTAACAATGATCAACAATATACTCATGGCTACACAGGTACTGACTACAGACTAAGAGGGCCGGGAGCCTCTGAGAAGTGGGAAGAGGGTCAATCCCAGCCTAAATGAGTTTGAGCGTCTCACGGCTAACAAATTTCTGAGCGGTATGGCTCTCGCAGAAGGGGCAGATTAGCAGCCCATCGCAGGAGGATTTTACAATGCCAGGGCTCAAGTAAAGGGCCCGATCTCCTTTATGAAACGGGGAACGGGAGAGGTCTCAGATACGGCTGATAAAAACAGAAGATCGAGAACGGGGAAAAGGAAATCAGATTTCAAGGATGTCAGAACAGATCGCCAAATTAAGGTATTTGAAAATTATGGTCACAGGCTGCAAAGTGTAATCGCCCAAAGTTTTCGAAACTCAAGGGAGGCTTCAGGGGAACTCAGGCGTGCGTGGAAGGGAGAACTGAGCCAAATGAATTCGCAAAGAGGGGTCATGAATTTGGGAGTCGCAAAAGCGCCTAAATATTACGAAATTGCCGCATTAAAATTGCGGAATTTTCAGCAAATCATAAATTTTCGCAAAGTCATAAATCAAGAAGGTTGCGAAAATCTTCAAGGCTTCGATAATCAAGCACACCACCCTCCTTCAATATTTGAGGTTCCTATAATAAAAAAATAAATAAATAAAGCATCTTAAGACAAAGGCCCAGGAAAATGGATAAATAAGACTTAAACAATATAGAAATGGAAAATGAACAAAACAAACTAACTAAAAAAATTAAAAAATTAAAATACTAACAACAATTTGACTTGCGCCTCAAGAGAGACTAGGTCCCCTCTCTAACCCCGGATTTAGTGAGCCTGGAGTCAAGGAGGATCGGCTCCTCCTCGGCGCGACTGGATCGACAAGGGCTTGGTCTCGGCCATTCACTCAAGATTTTGTCATTCCTGAATTTAGCAAGTCCACCGCCCATTAGGTAGACTTGATGGATGACTATGGACTGCTTCACCTCGACTGAGCTCGTCCTGAAAGAGGTAAGCTTCGAACTCATACAAGACTGGGTCTCCTCGTCTAAATCTCGCGCCATCATCTAATCATGACATTTTTTTACCTTTCATAATTTTCGAATTCAAATTAGGCATCATTTCAATTCCTCCAACTTATCGAGATCAAGGAACCTTAAGGCCAAATTTACTTAAATCCAGATTCAGCCTTCTCGACGCTTCACCATGCCTTATATTCCATCACTGGAGGTGGCATGCTCTGAATAAACTTGTGCAATAGGGGACATTCCAAGAATTGTCTCTAAGGTCATTCTGTATGCCCATAGGAGTCGAAAGAATTTAAGAGGGACTAATCCTTTTCTCAAGTTTCATTCACAACTTTCTAACAAAATTAGTTCTTGATTTCCTCTCTATCGGGCAAGTTCAACTCGACCACTAGTTTCAGGATGGTAAGGGTAGCCACTCAGGTTTTACACCTCATATTAGCTAGGAGGTTTTCAAAAGGCTTGTTGCAAAAGTGTGAACCTCCATCACTAATTATGGTTTTAGGTACCCCAAATCTGGAAAAGATATTTTCTTTCAAAAACTTGAGCACCACCTTATGATCATTTTCTGGCAGGGATCGCTCTACCCACTGGGACACATAGTCAACCCCCACCAATATGAAAGAATATCCAAAGAGGCAGTGGAATGGCCCTATAAAATCAATGCCCCAAACATCAAATACTTCAACCACTGTGACTGGGCCTAGAGGCATCATATGACTAAGCAGAGAGCTTCCTAGTCATCGTAATTGTCGCAACCTCGCATATGTCACAGCATCCTCAAGAGGAAGGCAGTAAAATCTAGATCGAGCACCTTCATAGTCAGTTTCCTAGGCGAAGTGACCCCATTAAAATCTCATGTATGCTGACTCCGAGAATTCCCTGTTGTTGTTCTTCGGGCACACACCTTCTAATGATCTTATCTGCACAATATTTGAACAAGAAAGGCTCTTCCCAATAATAGGAATGAATTTTTGCGAAGAAATACTTCTTGTCCTGTGCTTTCCATCATTGGTTTCTGGGGCTAAGAAATTGCAATGTGGGAGTATTACCATGGAGCACTTTCCACTTAGCAACAGGACTCTTAGAAATTCAATTGATCGAGAACCGGTGGAGGAGCACGGGCTATGGTCGGCCCGGGAGAGATGATCTCGCCACAACATTCTCACCTTTAGTCTTAACGAAAATTGAATTCTTGAGCAAAAGGACCCATCTAATAAGTCAAGCCTCGAGTCTGCTTGGTAAGAGGAAATTCAAAGCTGAATAATCTTTAAAAATAATGATGTCCTAATCTCACCAAGTACGCACTTAAATTTATCTAAGGCATGACTACCGCAATGTACTCCTTCTCTCGTGGTAGTGTAGATTCTCCTCGAGAGCCTTCATCTCGTAGTTTTGCTCGCATAGTAATTCACATAGTGGTTTTCCATCCTCTCTTGTCCAAGAACCCACCGATAAAGCAAGGATCACTTGCATCACACATGACCTCAAAAAGGCAACCGCCGCCGAGTGCCCTACTATAAAAAGCGTGGTCAAGGGATTTCCAGCCCTCAAAGCTCATTCTCCGCGCCCCATCCCAAGCAAATCTAGCATCTTTTCCAACAAATCTTGTAAAGAGGTTTTGCAATTTTCGAAAAGTCCTTGATAAACCTCCAGAGAAGCCTGCATGTTCAAGGAATTGTCTCATAGATTTTACATCAGGTGGTGCAGAAGCTAGCAATAAACTCAACTTCGCCTCATTTTTACTTCCAATTCCTTGGCTGAGATAACACGCCCAAGACAACTTTGATTTACCATAAACTAGCATTTTTTCCCAGTTTAGCACCAAGTTCTTCTCAATTACCAGCATAGTTTCCAAGGTCATACATTCTTCAAAAGTGTCCTATGAGCATGATATTTCATCCATGTACATTCATGATGTGCTCCACCATATCGTTGAAAATGCAAGATACACCTCGAAAGCAGCGGTGTGCATTGCATGTGTGCCAAAGGGCATCCTCCTGTAAGCATATGTGCCAAATGGGCAGGTGAAGGTGGTCTTCTCCTAGTCTTCTACAGCGATCTCTATCTAGAAGTAACCTGAATAACCATCCAAAAAGCAATAGAATGGGTGCCCAAAAATTATCTCTAGAAGTTGATCGATGAAGGGTAAAGGGAAATGGTCTTTTTTGTCACTCATTCAACCTCCTATAATCTATATACCCTCCAACCCGTGGGTATGCGGTGGGCACCCTCCTCTCCTTTTTCATTATGCAGTGTCACCCCATTTCTTTCGCACAACCCGAGTTAGATTTACCTGTGTACTATCGTAAATCTGGATAAATGATGCCACTACAGAGCTCGAGAACTTCGCCACCACTTCTATGTGGATTTAGCTCACCTCTCGTGGTTATCTCACCGGCTTGGCTTCCTCCTCCATGTATATATGATGAGTAAAACCAAAGGATTTAATCCCTTTTAGATTTAAATTTCATCCAACGGCTCGTCAGACTCCTAAGGGTAACTTTAAGATTTCCTCCTATAGGGTATTTAGCATTGAAGAACTCACCACTAGGCAGTGGTTATCCTCATCCAAGAATGCATATTTCAACTCTACAGGAAGTGGTTTGAGGTCAGGCTGTTGAGGTTTTTATGTCATTTCCACCGTTATCGTTCCTCTACCAACAAAGGAAGGATTTCTTCCTTTTTTTCTCCAAGGTCCATGCGCATTACGACTCGTATCATCCCTGTAAACTCATCAACAACTTCTCCCGGGTTCCTATATCAACTCCTCCCGTATTGTTGGCGAACCGACATCGCTCAATTGTAATGGCATCAATTTGACAACCGGCTTCCGGTCTTCTTCCACTAGGTATGTGCTTTTCGCTTCTCAAATGGAAAATACATATTCCGTTCGCCACCCCAAATGTTAACTGCATCACTCCATTCCAACAATTAATGATCGCATTTGAAGTAGCCAAGAATGGCCTCCCAAGGATGATGGGCACATAATTGGGTCCCACTACAACCAGGCTTCAGTTGTCATGACAACAAAGTCCACCCAAAAGAGAACTCCATCAACCCGCACCAAAACATCTTCAATAAGGTCTCGAATTTTTAATGACCACCGCTTAAAGATAGTGTAATGGTGGTAGGCCTGAATTCCTCCCACCCCCAATTGTTTGTATACCGAGTAAAAGCAAACAGTCGCCACTAAAATTTCCCCAACCAATAAAGCTTCGACACAAGTCCCCTCATATTCACCCAGATGGTAGACACCCCCTGGATCTCTTTATATTTTAATGAGTTTCAGATCGATAATGGCACCGACTCGCTTCAAGGAAATCTTTCAATGCTCAACCCTCTTTTATAAGGCATAAACTTTAAGAACTTAAAAGATATGTGTGGACTCGTTTCATCACGTCCACCGTAGTGGATGTTAACCTTCACTTTCCTCAACACTTCTGTAATTCATAGTCCGGTCACGGCTTTCTTCGCTTTAATGCTCTCGTGAAAACGAGGGGTGTGCTCTTCTTCACTGTATCTTCTTTGATTACAATTCTTTCTGGTTTCGCTTCCTTTTCTTTCGGGCCCCTTCACAGGTGTAGCACTCCAGTCAGATTCAATCTTACCACTCCTCAAAGTGATAATCGCTTCACTATCCATCGAGTCAATGACCGAACAGTTACTTCACGTGACTTCTAGGATCAATAACTGGAGGAACTAACCCTTTTCCTACACTTGGTCATTGATTAGTCATCTAAAATCGAAAGTACCCAAGAAAGTTGTCACCCTTTTCGAGCAATTTCGACCGTTGCGCTTCAATCTTCCCTGCTCAAAGTGCTCCACTGTCACACTTCATTAGTTTGGCTCCATCAAGCCGCTTCCTCTATTAAACTACCCACCACTTTGCTCAAGTTCAATGTAAACTGCTCAAGTGGAGATGATGGTGGTGGTATTGGTGGCTCGAGATGAAGATTTATACCGTCGGCGGCAAAGCAGGGGGTACATATGGTGGAGGCTGGCTCTAAGAGAGGCAGATGGTCTCCTGGCTGTGTGTGTCGCCCTACGTGCATCTGCAGCCGGCTCGAACTCGACCTGGCAACATTAGCTTGCTCGCCAGCATTCCCAGCCATTGTCGGAACAACTGGGCATTGCTCTCCTAGATGCTCAGTAGACTGACATATGAAAAAAGGCTTGTTGGGCACAAGAGTCTCGGGCCACAAACTGCATTTTATGCCGATTTCATTCCAACTCCTCCAACCTTCTGCAGTTTGCTAAGCTCGGGTCTTCACTTCCACGCCTCGAAGGGAATATACGCTCTCAACCGGTGCAGCCTCATTCTCTCCATTTCCTCGGGTTAGCTCATCCCAACCCTTGAAGCCACATAATTCAAAGAAATCCATAGCTTCTTCTAGATTCTTGAAGAACTCTCCTCCACACATTGTTTCTAAATAATTGCTTCTGCGAAGGTGAGACATCCCATCATAAAATGACCGACTACCAAGTGTCAAAACCCATGGTGAGGACAAAAGCCATTGAGTACTTCCAAGGTATCTTCAAGCATTCATAGAATTTCTCATTTTCACGATAAGAAGATAAGATTCTGGCCTTCTGCACTGCTTGCTCTATGGGTAGAAAAGAATTTCCTTAAGAATCTCCGGGCCTCAGACTCATTCAGCCCGAATAGTCCCCAATCATAAGGAGTTGATCCAAATCTTGGCTTTATCCTTCAATGTCAAAGGAAAAAACTTCAGCCTCATTAAGTTCAAAGGGTGACTATTGGGGGCAAACCTCCTCAACTTCCCCGACATGTGTATGGGGTTTCTACTCTCCATACCATGGAAAGTGGAAGCAAAGGGCACTAGATAAGGTTTGACAATCATGTCCTTAGTTGGAGGAACAATGCAGGAGGGTGCACTATCTACTGAGGGTGTTATCCCCGCTGACCCAAATGCATCGAGGTTCCTCTCCACCCCTCGTCGACTCTCATTGCTCTTCAAGTAGGGTCCCATCTGACACACCCAGCTTCTCCACTTCACAATTGCTCCTGTGGAATACCGATTCTCATTAATCATTTCATCAGGACTAGTCTACTGGAACATAAACCTACATGGAAGAACATAAAGACACCAACAAGAAACAAAAAACAATGCTACTAAAAGGTGTTAATTGCGAAATTTTAAAAGGAAATGTGTACGGACAGAGAAATAAATGAATTCAACCTATCGCAAACAACCAGAAGGAATGAAAGAGGAATACTGACTCAATCCCTCAGGATGAGGATCACAAGGGTTCACTGTCATCATTTCGTGACTAAGGCACCATCCTCAAGAATACGCCATTCGTTCAGAAACAGGCATCTTTAAACTTCAACAAAATTTATAAACTGCAACCTCCTATCACACAGATTGCATATTGGCAAAGATAGTGGCTCTAGGACTATTCCACGTGGATGGGTTTTCTTCGTGTAAATGACTAGCAATGAGGCTAAACTGTGAACCTAATTTGATTTAAGGATTATTATAAAGTGGGAGCTTCGATAATAAAACTGGAAAATAAATCAAGTAGAATGTAAGAGAGAAGATCCAGAAGTGTTAGGATACTGAGCTTAGGTTCCTATGGCAAATGGGGGTTCTCGAATCTTTTTCTCGCGTTGGAGAGAATAACCTATAGTTATTTCCCGAACCGGTTCTTCATTTAGCTTTAAGAGCTGACCCACAACAATCCAAACATCAATGTGGCATTCATCGGGAAAGCATTAATGTCATGAATATAATTTTATCACTTCCTAGTATAACATATGATAATCTAATATATTGATTATCAGAAAGCAGACAATAAACTTTGGGTATTATCAGTATTACTTTATCCAGTGGATTGTGACAGAACAGATTGGGAATGAGCATTGATGACCTGACATGAACGATTCCCGAGTCATGAGAACTCACTTGAGGGTTCATTTGCGGCTCCCGACTGCAGCAGAGGTGTCACACCCGAGTCTCACATTTATGCGGAACGTAGCGAGCAGGTTGGCTCGATGAATCATCTTCACAACAGGCATTTTGCAGTTCTTAGTTATATATCGCTATCACTCCACACCACTAAATACAAAATCTCAACTACCACAAAGGTATAATAATAATCCAGAAGTCGTGACTGATTCGAACAGAATTTACTTAGAAATTAGACTGGCTTGTTATTCTCATCAACACTGGTGTTCCTGGCCCGGATCGCATCAAATCGATCCTTAGCTTATACTCAGTGTCTGATGGTACATCAAAACGATCCAAAACAAATGATCAAGAGCACCACAGTCCTAGCATGCCAATCGCTTAATTAGTCGATTACGAAAAGAGTGCTCAAACCCAAAGTGTTAGTAAGTAATAAAATAACACTATTCGGGTAGTAATCACCAAGCAATTAAATATAAGCCTATGTCTAAACTACATCCAAAACCCTAGATTGTAAGTTTAGATATAATGAAATCATGTACATCATAAAGTTTGATGAAAGCATGAAAGTATAGGCAGAAGAATCTTATGTCTAAAGATTGCGGATTCTAGTCTTCTTTCTCCGATTCACGGATTTTCCAAAGGTAAATGTCAATCTCTATGTCAGTCTCACTCCTCTCTCTAGAGCCGAACCCTCCAAAATGCGAACCCTAGTCTTGTCTAGAAAACCCCTATTTATAGTCTTGGGACATGGGCCATTGATGGGCCAAAAGTTGTAATAAATTTCTATTCAAGTCCGCTAGGTTTCATAGGCCGAAAAAGAATCTTCGCAGCGGCAAACACCTTCATTGCTGTGAAGGGGTTGTTCGTTACGGCGAACCCGAAGCATCTTCATGTTTGTTGCTCTTTTGGTTCATCCGACGAAGAGTGTCTTCGTCGCAACGAACAACTTCATAGATTGCAACTTGCATAACTTCTTCGTTCGAACTCCAAATTTGGTGCTTTTGGTATTGTCGAAAGCTCAAGTGTATAATCAATCCATATGAAGCTTGATGCTATTTAAGCCCATCTTAAAACTGAAAAATCCGGAATACAAAGGGTTGCCGCTTATGTTGTGTGGAAATTGCTGATTTTTCTCATTTTCGCTCATTTTCACCCAAATTCCGCCAAATGATCGACCCATTCACAAGATGAACATTAGAGAATTAGGTGTGACACCCCCAACTCGACACCCAGTGTCAAGCGAGGGTGTCATTTTTTATTTTTTTTTCCTGTTTACTATAAAATTATAATCTTTAAGTTTGTTCATTCATATAATGTTAAATATTTAACTTGTACTATATTCTGTAGCATCGATTAAAAAATATATACAAGCTTCATATATGGAAGTGTTCAACATTTACAATATTTACATTGCTCACAAAAGAAACAAAAATACATATACATTATACCAAATTTCTGTCTTCCACCTAGTGATGTGTTGACTTTGATCACATGCGGATTGTCTAGTCCTCCTCGTTTCCTCTCTCTGCACCTGCTACCCACGTAACACCCGTGCTGTTTATAGCTTAGCAGGAATAATACTCGTGACTCCACTCCCTAATAAGGATTCATCTCACTTTAGACATGCATATACTTAAGATGACAAATATAACATTTATTATATACTTATCCATTTCATATCTACTTTTCTTAACATGTTTCATTTCTTATCATATTTCATATACTTTCGGCCTCATCTTACACTTTACTGCTTCCTTGTAACCGTATACTATCATCACATAGCAGTGTTATGCTTCTCATATCATGTCATATATTATATACATCTCATTTGCATATACTTGTCATTTGCTTTTATGTTTCATGCCTGCATAAACCTTAGAAGTGGATACGACAAAGAACTGTATGTACCCGAAGGTACTATCACTGTACGAGATAGTGATCTCTATCTGTATGACCCAAACGGGGCCGCTATAATGATCCAAATGGGATTTATGTCATCGACCCAAACGGGGCCTCGATATCTCAGGAATCAGGAGGTTAAAAGAATCGTATCCCTATAGGCATGCCTATCTATCCAACTACTCGGTCATAAGCAGGCAATCAGTTTTATTATGTTTTCTTAACAATCTTTCAGGTATTAGAAAAAGATATCTCATATATATGAATAACTACTGATATCATGTATACTTCTGAGATATTCATTATCAAATAATCTCTTATAAACATTTAACTGTACTTTTTCATATAACAAAATTATACTTGTATTCTCTTTAGCTTTCATAACACATGTTATCATGATCATATTACTATGATGCATTATTTCATATAACAATATAATTATATAATCTTTATAAAATTTCAATTTCCATAACCAATTCTGCCTGAATAGTTCGAGGTAGTTCCCAAGTCCATTTTCGACTACAATTTTTGGACCCTATAAACAAGATTGTTAGAGAAAGTGATATTCTAACTCAATATATTGTCTTAAGTTCCTTATGGTTCAAACATCATGTCATTTGGACTTTTAATTTAGGAGATATGGTCTAAACATTCCGAAGTGCTCCTAAACAATTTCCAGGAATAGAATCTGGAATTGTGTCTTATATTGGAAAATGTTATAGAAATGTTAGAGACATAATTTGACCATAATTTCTTCATGAAAGGCCTTCCAGATGTCTAGTTTGTACAGAAATTTGAATCATCTCATTTAGATGAGTATGACTCAAGTTATGATTTAAACAACCGGAATTACTCTAATTCAAAAGACTGTTCTGAGACAGATTTCAGGGACCGAATTGTTCCCTTAAATTGACGAATTTTCTAGGTCCAATGGGGTCTAAATTTGGATACACTTATTTGAGGGAGATTTGTTTTCCTAGAAGTATAGTTTATCTAGAAATTTGAATACTCATAACTTGATGAGTGAAACTCAACTTATGGCCTAAATACCAAAACTGCTCCGAAACTCCAAAACTGTATCAAAATTGACCCGAAAACAGAGCCCCGCTGACGCACCCTTTCGCACATTGGGTCCAAATGTGCATACACCTCGGCTTCGCGAAGCTTTGTTCTCCTAGAAGTCTAGTTTACCCATAATTTTGAATCACTCAATTTGGATGAGTGATGACCAAGTTATAGCCAAAACAAAAAACATGGGTTTAAAAAAAAACGGACAATATTTCCCATAAAACCCAACATTTTCTATACAAATTTTTCTCCACAGACTACAACCAAAACCAAAAAACCATTCCAAACAAGGATTCTACACAAAAAGAGGTATTCCAAACCTCTAAACAAGTATCCCTATACATATCCATACAAAAATCCATACCTTTGCCTTTCCTTCTTTCTTCTTCTTCTTCTTCTTTCTTTCTCCTCTCTTCTCTTCTTTTCTTTCTCCCTTATCCGATTTGCCCTAACATAAATGCCCCAAAATGAGATATTTTAGACTAAAATAAGGTCATGTTTGGTCTTGTCACTTTTTTGACTTTTTGCATTTTGGTCCCTCATTTTCATTCTATTCTCCATTTAACTTATTCAAATCCTACTTTGACATATGAACTTATTATTATATGACCTTTGGGTCCTGAATTGGTAAATTATTAATTTACCCCTGACTCTTGAATTAATTTTGGATTTTTGCTTATTTTATTCCAGAAAAATATACATTTACTTTTATTATACCCTAGACATGTTATAAAACTGTCAAGGTATAATTTAGGGTGTTACAACTCTCCCCCTCCCTTAAAAAGAATTTTGTCCTTGAAATCTATACTTGAATCGGTAGCTCAGTGGTACTGCTCATAGCTGCTTCGCTCCCAAGTAGCTTTTCCCCACGTGTCGCTGCAGCACTCTCACTAACCTGAGACTTGCTTATTCCACAACTGCTTCACCTCTCGAGCCAGAATAGCCTTTGGCTCCTCATCATATGAAAAATCCGCATGTACTTGTACTTTGGTAATCGGGTAGCATGTGCGACCCATCGAACGTATTTCCGGCTGGCTAGACACATGGAACACATCATGCAACTTGGCTAACTCTGGAGGGAGTGCCAACCAATACACCATTGGTCCGATTCTCTCCAAAACTTCATATAGGCCAATGAACCTCAGACTCAGCTTCCCTTTCTTCCCAAATCTAATCACCTTCCTTCATGGAGATACCTTTAAGAACACTTTATCACCCACTTCATATTCAATGTCCTTCCTTTTCAAATCAGCATATGACTTTTGTCGATCACTAGCAACCTTTAACCTTTGCTGAATAACTTGAAATTTTGCTTTTGTATCTTTTACTATGTCTGGACCGATCACTTTATGCTCATTCAATTTTGTCCATCACACAATAATTTACATCTCCCACACACATAAAGCCTCATATGGTGCCATGCCAATGCTTACTTGATAACTGTTATAGGAAAATTCTATAAATGGAATATACCTATCCCAACTTCTAGTGAATTCCATTACACATCCCCGAAGCATATCTTCAAGCACTTGAATCAACCTCTCGGACTGTCCATCTGCTGCAGGTGGAATGCTATACTGAAATTAAGCCGAGTTCCCAAGGCTAACTGTAATTCCTTCCGTATCCGATAAATCGCGTGATCTCTATCCGACACAATGCATAACAAGACACAATGCACGCACACAATCTCATCCATTATAACCTACTAGTCGATCCATAGAATAGTCAATCCCGACCGGTATAAAATGGGTCGACTTTGTGAGCTCTATCACCGCCTGTGGCAGAGTCATGTTTTGTTGGTACAGGGAAAACCCGACACAAAACCATGGTGTAATATTATCCCACTTCCACTGAGAAATCAAGTAGGATTCAACATACCGTTGAATCAAGGTGTTCAGCCTTTTACTTGCTAACACTTCAACATTTAGACACGTATCGCCACATCTCTTTTCTTGCATTCATTTCACCACGTCGTTTAAATCTCGCACACATCTTATTACCTCCAAGATGCATGGTAACATCACATGAAATAAATAGCAACTTTTTCTTTAACTCTTTATCATCTAGCACACATAATCTGTTTCGGAAATACAAACTTCTAGCTTATTTTACTGAAAAATCAGTCTTATCACCATCTCTGACCATCTATACCTTTTTCTGCATCTCTTCATCATTTTTCTGAGCATCTATAATCATTTTCTTTAAAACAGTCGCGTTGAATCGAGCTTACATACCACTGGGCCATACTATTCTCCATTCACTCCGTGTTGTATTGACAAAGTCGCCATTGCCTTTCTACTTAAGGCATCCATACTACATTGTTTTCCAGTGGTGGTAATCTATTATGCACATAATCTTTGAACAAACTCCAACCACCTCCGTTGTCCTCAAATTAAGCTCCTTCTATCGTTAACAAATATTTTAGACTTTTTATCCGTATCAATTCTACATTTTCACCATAAGTATGTCTTACATCTTCAAAGAAAATACTACCGTAGCCAATTCCAAGTCATGTGTAGGATAATTCTGTTCATGTGGCTTTAACTGTCTAGATGCATATGCCACAACTTTACCATCTTGCACTAACACACAACCCATACCAATTCTTGAAGCATCACTATAGAGAGTATACTTTACCAGGTAGATCAAGGCCAATACCGGTACTTCCAACCAACATTTCCTTCAACTCGCTTCAAAACTATCTTGATATTTATCCGTCTACTCCAAACTTTACTCCTTTCCCGAGTAATTTAGTGAGCGGTGGTGTCTATGATGCAATCCCTTCACAAATCTTCTATAATATCCTCATTGGCCCAAGAAACTTCTTTCACTTCTAGAACACTTCTGGTGATTTCCAATTCACCACACTAATCTTAGCAAGGTCAACTTTATACCTCGCAAACACAATATGGCCTAGAATGAAACTTTTTTGGGGCCTAAATATCACACTTGCTAAGCTTAGCATACAACTCTTTTTCTCTCTCTTTCAAAGTCAGAGAACTATTTTCAAATGTTGCCTATACTTGCTCATCTTTGGAATACACCAATATATCATCAATAAAGACCACTTTATTAAATCGATCTAAATAGGGAAGTCGAAGTATTCATCAAATCCATGAATCGCTTGCATTAGTCAACCCAAATGGCATTACCAAGAACTCATAATGGCCATATCGAAGCTCACGTCAGTTTTCTAAGACATCGACATATTTCACTCTTAGCTAATAGTACCCTGATCGCGGGTCTATCTTTGAGAAGACACCGCTCTTTAATTGATTAAAGAGATCTTCAATTCTGAATGGGTATTTGTTTTCACTATCACCCCACATTCGCTAATAATCAATGCACATCCATGTAAGTGCCATCTTTCTTTTCAATGAACAAAACAGTGCACCCTAGGAGAAAACACCGGTTGATAAACCCTTTATCTAGAAGCTCTATAGTTGAATCTTTAGCTCTTCAACTCGCTTGAGCCATCCTTCAGACAGGCCCTAGAAGTGTGGAGTTGTTCCCGGCTAAAATCTCAATAGATAAATCCACTTCTCTTACATGTGGAATAACAAAAATCCTCTTCTTCGGGGAACACATTCGGAAAATCTTTCACAACTAGAATATTTTCCAATTCTATTTGACCTCTATTAGAGTCAAGAACCAAAGCCAAAAAGGCCTCACATCCTTTTCTAGCAATCACAAGCTTCAGACAAATTTAAAATCACATCGATTATCGGGCCGTAATCGAACACCATGTACTATCACTTAAGACTGATCAGAACATCTAAGCACTACTGTCTTTTCATCACAATCAATTATAGCCCGGTGTTTAGACAACCAATCCATTCCCAAAATCAAATCAAATTCACGAAATGGTAGAGCAATCAAATCAACAAAAAATTCCCGATCATGAATACATATGAATGAGTAGATCTAAGGTCTATTAATGCATGTATTTCAATACCATAAAAAGAAATTACACAAGCAATTACTTTTACTGCATCCTGGTCCCCACGAGCCTTCATAGCATATGCTCGTGCTGGCGCTGAAGGCATAGGACGATCTACTGTCTCTAACACTATGCCCCGTCCTATGGGCTTGCTCAAATCCTTCGACCCCACTTATTTCGAAGTCGACGGTGATGCCGCACCTCCCTCTCGCCATCACTCTTGGGATCCTATTGTCCCTTGACTCTGGGACAATTTTCCATAAAATGTCTCAAGGCTTCCACATCCGGGCACCCTCGCCAACAATCGCAAACTCCCAAATGTCAAGCCGATGGCAACAGGTACCCGAGTTTCTCTCCTAGTCCTCAACAAGCACTCTACCAATACTAGGTACTATCAGATTTCCTTGTCTTCTTCCCCTTGTGGCGCAATCCATGTACCGACTCCTAGCTTGGGGACTCTTGGGTCTTTACCCGAGGAAGAAGAAGTTCTCTAGAGTTTTCCGAATCTTTCTACCTGCTTGCCTCGTATTTCTTTACTTTCATTGCCGCTCGAACCAACTGATAGAAATTTACTTGCTGGAGTATTATCACAGCTACAAATATCTTTTTATGGACTAATGTAGTCCATCCTCAAACTGCCTACACCGAAATGTCTTGGTGAGGACTGATTCAGGTGTGTACTTGCTAAGATAGCTGAATTCTTTCTCATATTCCGCTCACTCGATAAATTCCGTCTGTGTTCGTGAACTGCTTTCCACTTGGCCCTCTGCATATTATCGAGACACATTTGGCCCCGAACTTGGAAGAAAAAAACTCCCATGGTATGGATCTTGAAGCCTCGTATTCCTCAACACTAGCTTCCCACCAATCATAAGCACTACTCTGCAACAGAGAACCCGACACAATACTTCTTGATCGAGGGCATCTCACCTCCTCCAATTATTCTTGCATTTTTCCAACTTAATTCACCATATAAGACTCTTGCATGTTTGGCCCTATGGAATTCTCACCATGTTTTCTTACCATATCTATCGGGATTTCAAGTCACAATCTTTCCAATACCCAAGCTATGTCTTGAGATATCCTCAGCAAGGTTTCATTAGACTCGGTTGGGGCATGACTCTCACTTCTGATAGATTCAGACGGATCCGGCCGGCAAATTCCTTGATCTCCCGGGTTAACACTCGGCTCCTTCAAATTTAATTCAAGGACAATCCATTTCAGATAAAACACAAGGACATCCACATCAGGCCAACACATTACAAAACACATGATTTTCTATCATATACTATATTCCAAAGCCGCCTAAACCTTGGCTCTGATACCACCAAATTGTGACGCCCCCAACCCGGCACCTGGTGTCAAGCGAGAGTGTCATTTTTTTTTTCCTATTTACTATAAATTTATAATCTTTAAGCTTGTTCATTCATATAATGTTAAACATTTAACTCAGACTATACATGTGAAAGATTACAAAATATATGTCTATATGGAAGTGTTCAACATTTACAATATTTACATTTACTTACAAAAGAAAACAAAAACATATACATTATACCTCAAATGGTCTTCCAAGGCACTTAGCGATGTGTTGACTCGATCACGATGCATTGTCCTCGTTTTCCGGTTTCTCACCTACACGACGTAACACCCATGCTGTTTATAGCTTAGTGGGAATAATACTGTGATCACCCCCTAATAAGGATCATCTCACTTTAGACACATGCATATACTTATGACAAATATAACATTTACATATACTTATTCATAACATGTTTCACTTGATTAGTGCCCAAAAGTGCTATTTTGAACCCATTTATTATAGGCTTGAAAGCCAGATACCAATCATTCTAATTAACCCGATTTGCACATTAAGATCCCTACTGTTCTACTGATCGCATTTTGTGAAAATTTGGCGCTTTACAGCCAATCATGCAAAAATTGGATGAGTCGATCCAAACATAAAGTTAATTCGGAATAAACTCAACATCAGAAATTGTATAATTGAAGAGGAAAGAAGAGCGTAAAAATTAAGAAATACAGGGTCGAGGATTTAAGATGGTCAAGTAATTTCGCTTATGGCATGTTTTTGTAAACTTTCGCAAATATAGCTTAGTTCTTTTCAAGAATATAGCGAAAATTTCGCTTATGGTTAAATTCGCTATGATAGAGAATTTTACACATAGCGAAATTCACTGTGTATAGCAATTTCTACTCCCGTTGTTTAAACTACTTTTTTGGTTTTTCTCCTTTCTGTACCCTTTGTAATAGCTTTTGTTTAGTTTGTTTTTGTAATTTCCTCTGGCTTCCGCACACTATATAAGCTAGAGTCAAGTTTGTAAACATCAATCAACATCGCAATAAATTTTTGGGAAGCTTTCAGCTCCCGTTTTCCCCCTTCTTCTATGCTTCATTTTCTTTCCCTTTCTTTTCCATTTTCTCGGCTGCCAAACACCCTTTGATGATGACAAATCAAGGGATGTTCGGCTAAGCCCCCTCATCCTTGAAGAGGAAGGCAACTGGGTGAATGTTTGAAGGTAAAAACACTGTCCTAATGTTTTTCTCGCAAGCATTTATTCCCTTTTTCTGTTTCTGTATCTCACGTTTTAGGTTTGAATCACTATGATAAAATTCGAGGCCGTGACTGGGCAAGTTTTCAAGGTCTTGGATGCTACTATTAGATCCACTGATGCCTAATTAGTTGTCATTTATGAGCTCCCGCAGTTAGATCCAAAGTGATGGTTTTAACTGTTTTGAAACATTAAGGGGTAATAAATGCCATACATTAGAAGAAATAATTTTAGGGTTTAGGTTTTAATGCCAAATGAAGAGCCGGTTCGGGAAATGACTATATGTCATCCTCCCCAACGCGAGAAAAAAGACCGAGGACATGTTGAATGCCTTAGAACCCTAAACCAGTGGCCTAAGACTTCAAGGAGTTCTATTTTACATTTTACTTTTTTTAAATTTCAATTTGCCAACCATTACACTTCAAGCTTTCTTACCAAAGCTCCAAAATCCAAATTTAATTCACCATTCTGAGCCCTACTGTGAGTCATTTGTATGAAGAAAACCCATCCCTGAGTTCGACCTGGGACCACTATATCACAGTAGGTCACTACTTCAGTTAGAGGAATTTAGGATACAAATTTTGTCGACTCGATCACCCTACCGTGGGCAATCTAATCACTTCTTACCATATTTTATATACTTTTCGTGTCATCTTACACTTTACTTCTTGTTCTTGTAACCGTATACTATCATCACATAGCAATGCTATCCTTCTCATATCATGTCATATATTATATACACCTCATTTGCATATACTTGTCATTTTCTTTTATGTTTCATGTCTGCATAAACCTTAGAAGTGGATACGAGAAAGAACTGTATGAACCCGAAGGTACTATCACTATACGAGATAGTGATCTCTATCTGTATGACCCAAACGGGGCCGCTATAATGATCCAAACGGGATTTATATTATCGACCCAAATCGTCGGGTCTCACATTCAGAAATCAGAGGCCAGAATAACTATATCCTTTATAGGGCATGCTCTATCTATTCAACTACCCTACATAAGTAGTAATCAGCTTTTTTATTATGTTTTCTTAACAATCTTTCAGTATTAAAAAGATATCTCATATACATGAAGCAACCACTATATCATGTGTATACTTATGTAGATATTCATTATCAAATAATCTCTTATAAACATTTAACTCGCATTTCTTTTCATATAACAAAATTATACGTATTCTCTTTTAGCTTTCATAATAACACATGTTATCATGATCATATTACTATGATGCATTATTTCATATAACAATACAATTATATAACCTTTATACAATTTCACTATAACCAATTCGCTTACCGCCTGAGGCGTTTCTCAAGTCCATTTTACTACAATTTTACTCCCCGTAACGGATTGTTAGAGAAAGTGATCTTTCTAACTCAATATACCCCTATGTCTTGCTACGGCGGTTCAAACATCGCGTCATTTGGACTTTTAATTTGGGAGATATGGTCTAAACATTCTCAACTGCTCCTGGACAATTTCCAGGAATAGAATATGGAATTGTGTCTAATATTGGAAAAATTTCTGGGAATGTTAGAGACATAATTTGACCATAATTTCTTCATGAAATTTGTTCTTCCAGATGTCTAGTTTGTACATAAATTGAATCATCCCATTTGGATGAGTATAAATCTGTCAAAACGATACTATAAAACAACCGAATTACTCCAGCTTCAGTGGGACCTGCTCGAGACAGATTCGTGTGGACCGACTGTTCTTTAATTTTGATGAATTTTCTAGGTCCAATGGGGTCCAAATATGGATACACTTATTTCAGGGAGATTTTTTCTCCTAGAAGTCTAGTTTACCCAGAAATTTGGAAGAGTGAAACTCAACTTATGGCCTAAATACCAAAACTGTTCCAAAACCCAAAACTGTATCAGAATTGACCCGAAAACAAAGCCTCACTTTGATGAATTTTTTTGGTACACTGGGGTCCAAATATGCATACACCTATTTCAAGAAGATTTGTTCTTCTAGAAGTCTAGTTTACCCAAAAATTTGAATCACTCAATTTGGATGAGTGATGGCCAAGTTATGGTCAAAACAAAAACATTGGTTTAAAAAAACCGACATCTCCCCTAAAACCCAACATTTTCTCTATACAAATTTTTCCTCCATTAAGGACCACAACATTCCAAACAAGGATTCTACACAAAAAGAGGTATTCCAAACCTCCAAACAAGTATCCCTATACATATCCATACAAAAATCCATACCTTTGCCTTTTCTTCTTCCTTCTTCTTCTTCTTCTTCTTCTTCCTTTCTTCCTTTCTTTCCTTTCTTTCTCCCTCTCTCTCTCTCTCTTTCCTCTCTCTTCTCTTATTTTCTTTCTCCCTTATCCGATTTGCCCTAACATAAATGCCCCAAAATGAGATATTTTAGACTAAAATAAGGCCATGTTTGGCCTTGTCACTTTTTGACTTTTTGCATTTTGGTCCCTCACTTTCATTCTATTCTGCATTTAACTTATTCAAATCCTACTTTGACATACGAACTTCTACTGTCAAAACAAAAGTCTACGTACGGCTGGGTAAATTTAACTGTCGTTGAGGAATTTAGCATGCAGAAGAGCAAATCTGACCATTTTGTCTTCTATAGGAACTCCGATTTAGGTATCATTTTGTTGGTAGTGTATGTGGATGATATTGTTATCACTGGGAGTGACTCTAAAGGCATCTCATCTCTTAAGTCCTTTCTTCAGAGTCAATTCCATACAAAGGACCTAGGGATGCTAAGATACTTTGGGCATCGGTTATGCAAAGTAAACATGAAATCTTCTATCTCTAAGAAAATATGCGCTGATCTGGCTGGTTCAAGATTGGAAAGTTAAAGGGTGTAAGCTCATGGTACCCCTCTTTATGGTTCCAAAGGACACCTTACTAGAGAAGGCGTAAACACGGAGGATCCGAAGAGATATAGAAGACTAGTTGAGTCGAATTACCTTTACAATAAATCATCCCCGATGTCAGCCACGAATCGGCTGTTGCTGTAAGTCAAGATATGTCCGCTCCAACTGGCCGACCATCTGGTAGTTGTTGAATAGATTTTATGTTACGTGAAAGGAGCCTCGACGGGTATTTTATACAAAGAATCATGGGGCATAAAAGAATTGGAGTGCTTTTCTCGCAGACAAGGGCATCTAAGAAAGACATGAGGTCCACTTTGGGGAATCGTGTGTTTGTTGGAGGGAATCTAGTCTCATGGAAGAGTAAGAAATAGAGTGTTGTCTCTCTATCTAATGCAGAGTCTGGATATAGAGCGATGTCGCAGTTCGTGTGTGAGATCATGTGGTTTCATCAACTGGTTTGATGTCGCATCGAGACATCAACCAAAGAAACTCTAATGTGACACCGTTGTTCTTCATATTGCTTAATCCTATGTTCCATGAATTAACTAAGTATAATGAAATAGATTGTCATTTTATTATGAGAAAATCCAATTTACTTTGATTTCTTATAGGATACGTGAAGACTATGTAATAATCAAAGGAGCATCTTCACAAAGGCCTTAAGTAGGGACTGGGTTAGTTATCTACGTAATAAGTTGGACATGATTAATATCTATCCTCTAACTTGAGGGGGAGTGTTATAGCATATATCTACTTTACATATAGAGTTGTAACCTATTAGGAAACTTGTCTTATAGAATTGTAATCTTTTTGGAAGGTTAGATTGGCTTTTGTATATATATATATTCACAAAGGATCAATGAAAAACACAAGGAATTCTTTCCTCCAATTCCTCTCATTGATTCTCTCTTCAGTATAGGTGACGGACCCCAAACTTTATTCAACATGTCTATTTGGTTAGGATGTAGATGAGTACTCGTGGGTTTTGTAACTTCCTTATCTCTTTGTATTTCCCTTTGGGCCTCTCTTATATACTTTATACTTGAGTCGTTTTTGATGTTTTTTCACCTAATATGTTATGTGTATTTTACCCATTAAAAGTTAGACAGCAAGATAATAGAGATTCACCACAACACATAAGACATCTCTTTAAATGTTTGAATTATACATAGTTTTGTTCATATCAATCATTGTAGACAATGTAATTCAAAGATCTGTATTTTTTCCATTATCCTTTTACATTGAGGCCATGATCAATTATTATCAAGGACTCAAAAAAATGATCAATTATTATTAGGGTTACAGTTGTGGCAATACCTAATGTTAACCCACCACCTCCCTAAAAAGCTCAAACTTGTGGGATTCGTGTTTCATACGAATATCACGCCTTTTAACACTCTCCTCTCACAAGTGGCCCCATACCCCGCATGTGGAGAGTCAACTAAACCATATAGAGTCCTCTATGGACTTTCAAATCAAAAAATGGGGAATAAATTGAAAAAAGTAGCTCGAACCCAGACTTTCAGCCAAACCAGGCTCTGATACCATGTTAACAACCAACTCTCCTAAAAGTTCAAGCTTTTATAGGATTTAGGTTTAATACATGTTATAGAATGTAAATATATACTTTACTTATAGGTCAGTGGAAACTAATTAGGAATGTTAACTGACCTACCAATTGTATATATTTGGCTCGTGTATTGATACACGTTAAGATTAATGGAAAATCATAAGGAATTTACTCCTCCAATTATTTTGCCTTTCTTTATTCATGGTATCAAAGCCTAGGGCTTGAATTTGCCACAAAAAGGCAAATTTTTTAAAGGAATTTCAGAGGAACCCTAGTGACGGAAGGTGTGTTTTTTTAAACACAGAGTTAGAGAGAGCATGGGACGACACGCCCCCATAGGAAGGTGCACCGGCCTCCGGCGACCCCAACCACCAAGTCCAATGACCAAAAAAGGCGTGTGTGAGTTACACACGCCGACTATACAATTCAGCCCTGTTCTTCACGTGTCAGTGCGTTGGCCATCCTCCGGCGACGCACCTCCTCCTTCGACATCGACAAATACCAAATCGAGACTCCCCTAGCCACCGCTCCGCCTAAGGCTCAGTGCCTTTTGCCTCCTTTGTGTTCGGCTACCCTTGTTTTCTAGGGTTTCTTTATTTTTCTGTGAATTATTAGAGATCAAGTAGCTCCCACGGGTGTGTTGAGGTTTCTAGGACCAAAATCCATTCAGTGTGGTAGGTTACGGGGAAAGGTGGTCCTTTTCCTTGCAAGATCCTATTTTTCTGGTATCTTTCATATTTTTCAGAGGCTTATTTGAGTTAAATCCGCTCCTATGACTGAAAAGAAACCCTCAAGTGAAATTGTGTGTCATTATTGCCATAATCCAAGGCATGTACATTGGGCTTGTAGGAAGTTGCAGAATAGAAATCGAAGGTTTCAGTGTGCCCATGAATCATTGAAGGGTGCTTCTACTCCTAGCATTATGCTTGTCGGGTCAAGTAAACCTAACACATGTCTTATTTCCTCTTCCTCCAAATGGGTCATTGACTCTAGTTTACTACATACACAGATGTGCAATTCCATTTATTTATCATGTTTCAACCACACCCTTTCTACTCTTACTATTACCCTCGTAGGGGTCAACATCTTATGTCCCTGGTCAAGGACACCATATTACTCCTTTAATCACTTTGACCTCTATTATGAGTTTACCATAATTCTCTTTTAATTTAATTTATGTGAGTAAACTCACACGTACACTTAATTGGTAAAGATCTCATTTTTTTTCCCGATTATCACTCTGACAGATCTTCAATGAAGCTAAGTTATTGGTGAGGACTCAGTCTGGGGTCTCTACATCCTTGAACCAAAGGTGCCAACGCCTGTTGCTTATTCTGGAGTTATTACCCATTCGAATTACATTGTCGGTTGGGTCATCCTTCTTTCCCTTGTCAAGAAGGTACATCCCCAGTTTCTAGCCTCCATCATCATCAACCGTGATCGCGCTCGCATGCTAAGGTTCATCATGTGCATTTGCTTCCAGAGTCAATAAACGAGCTCGCCTCCTTCGAAGCGTTCATTATGATGTTTAGGGTCCTGTCCAATTTTGTCAGCCAGATCGTTTTAAATATTTCGCTAGCCTTGCGGAATTGGCTTCTCTACGCTACTCGCTTTATCTAATAAAGTCATTCTAAGCTTCTTTTTTTTTTTTTTTCTCATTTTGTTCTTTGTGTTGTACCAACACACAATATCATGTCTTTTGTGCAACATGAGAAGCATAATGCCAAGGAATATTTGTCGAACCTTTCACTTCTTCTTGTTACAACTCCAGGATTCTCCCATTAGATTCTGTGTTGATACACCTCATAACGGGTGGCATGTAAGACCCGAGAAAATTCCAATTTCTCGAAAAATGGTAAAATTATACTGTCAAAACCTAAATTTTTCTAGATCTCTGGATGACTAAATTGATTTCACTGCTAGAATCGCTCACAACTCACTAACACGTTTGAATTTGGGCCTAATTCTCGAGATAATCTAATTGGTATGTTTTTCGAGGCATCAGCGCTGGTACCGTGAAACGCATTACGGATGTGACTAAAGTCACTTTATAACATGTACCTGCCACTTATGCTGCATGAGTAGAAAAATGATGGAATTAGATCGGTCGAGGTAGTACAAATGTCAAAATCCAAGAGAAGGGGACATAATGGGCATTATTTGAAAGTTAACTGAATACACAAACAATGACGAGTGGCGGTTCCTTCAATTGTATGCAAAAGGAGGCAAAAATGGCAAAGGGCGAGGATTTAAACCGGAATTGTGATTTTTCTAAAAGAGAGAGAAGCCAATTTCTCTCAGATTTCTCGGGTTAATTCGACCGTCAAAATTCTTCTGAAAGCAGAAGCAAAGTCGCTTTGACGTATCAGTCCACGTGGGGTCTTGGCTTTGAGGAGTTTCAAAACCCATGAGGTAGGGTTTATCCCTACTTGAGTTTTACACTTTATTTAAGTGTTTGTAATGCTCGGTTTGCTCGAGGCCTGAACGCTATTTGATTTATCCCAAAACTCATCAAATTATCGAAAAATTTCGGTGCCCATTATATACCTGGATCAGAAATGCTTTCTGTGCTCAATGGTATAAATTATGTCATAAATCATGTTTTGATGTGTATGAGGCCGAAATATTAGGGGAATTCTCGTCTTCACGGCGGAACCGATGTAGGAGGTTGTGAACAAGAACCCGAGGGTTTATCGTTGCTCATGTGAATAAGGTTCACGAAATAAATTTTGTGAGAAAATGTGTTTGATCGAAAGTAATTCAAATCGAATTGCTTGGTGGTTGTTAATTAGCCCACGTGAGCTAATTTTTACAGTGTAATGGATTGTGAAACACAACATGTTTGTGTGATTAAATTATAAATGTATATCATGTTATATATATTGCATGTGTTAAGTATAAATTGTATTGAATCGGGCATCACGCATTCCATATGCACTCTACACTCCAGAGCAATAGTAAGTGAGTACATGAGATATTTCGAGAGAATTGTTTCAAGGGTTGACTAATAATGATAATTATCGGAGGCCCATTATAACATCGAAGGGTAGTCCATATAATATCAATCGCTTGAAAGTCGGCTCAATTGATATACACGCAGGGTTGTCCAACAAATTGATTATCTGGAAATGGTCCAATTACTTATATCGTAGGGTTGTCTTATAATTAAAAAACAAATACCTGCTTTGAAAATAATGTTTCTCATACATACTTTGCGCAGTTGAGAGGTGAGCCGTGAGGACTGACACGGTCAGTCATTTAGACATCCAAGTGATCACGTATTTGTTTAAATGTGTTATATAGAGCATTGCATATGCACTAGCGAAGAACCCATTTCAGGTGATTCCAGCCACCGGGCATTAAATACCCCGTCGAGGAATATATTATTTCAAAAGTACAAAAGAAGCGCACGAGAGGACGGCTCATCCTAGAGGCCATTAATTTTGAAGAAAGCCGTCAGGCTTTGGTGTTTTAGCGTTGGATACATGTATTAGAATGTTTTAAACTTTTAATATATGCTTGTATAAGAGTGAATTATCAACTCAATCCACATGATATATATTTGGTCGATATGATTATTGTGAGTATTGATGTAAGGGCCCAAGAGGCCATTTTTACTCATTTTAATTGTAGATGGACCCTGTGTGGCCATATTGAACTGTTTGGGACAGGTTTTGTATTTGAATAGAGCTCCCCGTACAAAGGAGACTATGCCCGATTTTTGTGAGAGGTGTCGGGTTACCCGACATTCACGATTATTCCGCGAGTTGACGAGTTGTCAACGGACACCCCGAGCCTGTGGCGTCACGCCCAGGTATCGTGAGCCCAGGCATACCACCTAGGGCTTGAGGGCTTAGCTTATGTCGTGTAAGAACACCACTTGCGTGATCTTGATGTGCCAGTTTAGGTATGAGATTACCTAGGAAGGCACGGATACCAGGAGCATCAGATGTGGTTTATGATCATGTGTTTATTTGGTGAATTGTTGTGTGAATGGTGTGCATTACATGGATTGTTATGTGTTGTGATTGTTTGTGTGCTTAGTGATTAGCACATAGGAAAAACATGATGTGTTGAAACTTTGTGGGAGTTTTACGTTGAGTAACCGGAACAAAAGAAATAAATAAATGAAATAAATTTGAATAAATCATTTGGTTTAGTGGATAATAAAATAAAATTTTAATAAATTTTAAGGTTGAACACTAGGTTTAGTGTTGGAAATTTTAGACAAAATGTCCAAAATTAAATGAAAAAGAACGTTAAGAAAATTATTTTTAAGGTTTTGATAGCTGTAAACTCAAGAAAATCACTTAAAATAAATTTTATGAATTTTATTTAAGTGTTTGAATGGAAAAATTTAATAAAATCAAATCAAATCAAATCAAATGAGACAAAATTTTGGAAAATGAAACTGAAAATAAAATTATCATGGACAAAAATGGTTTACTGTTTTGAATTTATCGTTTTACAAGGACTTGGTATATACACTCATACTGTGGTATGAATAGCGTCTCGTATTGGCTTATGTCTGACATCGTGATTGTATTTTTAATCGCCATTTGAACTCGTAGATGTATTAGTCGAGGACGAGGACGAGGAAGTGTCTACACATGGTACCGTCGCACACCGACATTCGACCGCCTGCACGCATTCCGATCGCACCTTCGTTGAGGTCAGAGGTGATCGCGCGGCACTATAGCACAGTGCCGGCATAGCAGTAGTCAGGGAGGTCCGAGTAACCTCCAGAGGCTTAGGGTGCATCATCCTCCGACATTCACTGGGAGTGAGATCCGATGCAGGCGGCACCATTGGTTCATGCAGCAGAGAAGGTGTTAGAGGCTATGAGATTACCTCCGACGAGATCAAGATCATACTACTCATGCTCCAGCCTAGAGGGGTGGGAGGCCCAAGTATGGTGGAAATAGGGCAAGGACCCTAGGAGATCTAGAGGCAATGACATAGGCAGCTGTGAGTCAAGCCACAGGTACTTCCAGACATCGCGAGGCATGCGAAGGCTCGGGGAGTTCCTGTAGCCGGGCAGGGGCGGCGATGCTGATGGATTATGTGGCTAGGTTCGCAGCGAGCCCATTTATTTGATGATTACGGGCTACGTGACATGGCCAAGGTGAGATTTGAGAATGGACCGTTGTCCATTTTTGGGCCAAGATTGCAGGACTCGCCTATGGGATATGGACTTCATGGTCGGGACACCACCACGAGAGTGAGATGGGAGGATGCTCCTGAGCACTCGTGATTTAGTGTTAAGAGGCAAGAGGAAGAAGAGTCGCCTTCTTCTAGTTCGGGAAAGAAGAGGGCTTTCTAGTTCACGAGGGTTCCGTATCGCGGCCATCCTGCCAAATGGATAGATGAGAGTTGCCGCACAAAGTGGCAAATGGTATACCATCGCGCACCTCGACATACGGCGAGGATCATTTCCCGAGACAAGGATCTCTGGTTTCGGACAAACAGCCCTGCAAGAAGTGGTAGGACAGAGAGGATACAATACATTCCTTCCACAAAGACGGTACAGCGAGGAGCCACCTCGGGGCTGTGGAGCTACACTGCACTTCCTGCTTCATAAGCAGTCTCGAGAGGCTGTAGGTACGGGCAGAGGCAGACTGAAAGTCCACAGCAGCACACCATAACAGGTCACCAATATCCACCTGCGCCCGTCCACACCGCTTATATTGGCACGTTTTGCTATCTCGCCTATGGGCAAGAGTGTTATTTGATTCCGGTGCTTCTCATTCATTCATTGTTGCATCAGTTGTGATAGAGTCGGGCTGCAGGCCGAGAGACCTAGGAGGAGCCTGTAGCGTGAGTTCTCCCTAGGGGATTAGGGCGAGAATAGGATGATATGTCGTGGTTTCTAGTTAGAGATCCTGGGACTCCTACTCACAAAGGACTCGAGGGTCAGTGGACACATGTTAGAGTTCATGTCATCCTCGGGATGGATTAGGCCGACAGCTTTCATGTGGTCAAGTATCGACAGAGCGCAGGAGGATTACCGCCACACGTTGATCTGCACTGCGGCCGTGGTTTCGTGGGGACAAGCATGATATTTTGCCCTGCATGCATAATGAGTCCGTGTCGTGACAATTAGCTGTTGGCTAGCTTAGCCTGCCTGAGGACGAGGAGAGACTAGACTTGATCATCTCGTAGTTTGCGAATATGAGAATGTTTTTCCGAATGAACTACCAGGATTGCCTCCGCATAGGGTTGTAGACTTCGATATTGAATTACACCTTGGTACTTCGCCTATCTCTATGACTCCGCATAGGATGGCACCCAGCCTGAGTCAAGAACTCGTGAGTCCGGGCCACGAGCTACCGGACAAGGGGTTCATTAGACGCAGCACTTCACCAATGTGGGCGCTCCGATTCTATCGGCTAAGAAGAAGGACAAGACCTTTGATCAGGCATTGATTACCGACATGGAATCAGGTTACGATCAAGAATCTGGCACTCCATTGCCGAGGATTGGATGATTTGTTTGATCAGTTGAGGAGCGAGTCTACTCCTTGCAAAATAGACCTCATTAATCGGTTACCAATGCTGAGGGTTAGAGACAGATACCCCTAAGACAATGCAGATTACCATGGGCACTTTGAGTTTACAGATGCCCTTGATTGATCACTAATGCGCCAATGCATTCATGGATCCTATGCATAGATATTCCAACCCTATCTAGATCAGCTTTGTCGTGGTCTTCGTGGGATGACATTTTGATCTACCCACAACTCGTGGAAGCATGAGTATCACTGAGGGATTGTATTACAGCTTGTCGAGAGACCATCACCGTATGCTGCCCGCAAGTGCGATTTTTGGCCATCGAGGTAAGATTTTGGGACACGTGGTCTCGGGCACAGCAAATAAGAGACCTTAAAAGGCCGAGGTCGTGATGAGCTGGGAGAGGCCAAGTCGCCTTCGAGATAATGAGTTTCGATCGGGCCGGGTATTACGTGAGATCTATTGCGATTCTTCCCGGCCACAAGACTTATGACGAGGTTGACCTAAGGAGGTCAAGTTTGATCGATGACCGATGTGAGGAGGCATTCTGTGAGTTGAAGAGGAGACTATCACCCTATCTTGATAGTCCCTGATTGTGACAGGTACATAGTATATTGTGAGGCTCGTAGGGCCGGATCGATGTGTTTTTGATGCAAATCAGAGGGTAGTAGCTTATGGTTCCCCGCTCATTGAAGAATCATGGAGCAGAATTACCCCACACACTATTATGGAGTTGATTTGACGTAGTCTTCGCTTTGAAGATTTTGCGCCACTACTTATATGGTGAGGAGTTCGAGGTGTACTCAGACCACAAAAGTCTTAAGTATATTTTCACGCAGCGAGACCTCAATATGAGGCAACGCATATGGATGGAGTTCCTAGAGGATTATGACTTCACTTTGCATTACCACCCTGGTAAGGCAAATGGTGGCTGGAAGTGCACTCAAAAGAGGGGAAGTCACGGAGTCTGGCTAGTATAGCTTCCCAGAGTGGCGGATGCCTCGAGACTCGTGGGACAAGCTTTGACTGGCAAAGACAAATGAGCGTAATGTGGTACATTGGGAGTTTAGTGGCTACACCGTCTCTCGTTGAGCGCAGAGTGATTGAGTCCCAAATGGCGTAGACGCAGAGATAGTGTCCATCGTGGACCGCATGCTTAGGGTACAAAGACGAGGGCTGACCAGCCCACTGATGGTAGTCTTCGGTATAGAGGGATCGGCAATGGTTCCCATTTGACCGACTCTTAAGAGAGGAGATTCTCGTGGTTTCAAAGGTTTCGATTTTTCATTGCATCCGTGGCACGAAGATGTATCAGATCTTCGCCACAGACATCGAGTGGGATGAAGAAACACATAGGGACTTCAGGCGACGATGTCTCACGGTCATCAAAGAGGCTCAGCACCGGCCGCCAGGATTTACCACCATCGAGGTGGCCGAGCGGAAGTGGAGCACGTCACGATGGATTTGTGACCCACTTTGCCACTAACAATCGCAGACATGATGCGGTGTGGGTGATAGTGGACCGGCTTACGAAGTCGGCACATTTTCAGCCGCAAGGATGACCTTCTCATCGGGAGAGATTCGCCTGCTTGTACATCTCAGAGATAGTTCGGCTACACTGATGCCGCATCCATAGTGCTCCGATAGGACCCGAGGTTTACGACGCACTTTTGGAAGAGTTTCCAAAAGGCTGCGCACACGGTCACCATATACAACTTTCCCACCCACGTATTTATTGTCAATCTTAGAGGACTATATTGCTGTGTGTTAGGAGGACATGTCATGAAAGTACTGCCTTAGATCATAAGGGCAGTTTCGGAAGAGCACTTGCCCTTAGTGGAATTCGTTGGGCTTCACAACAATGTGGGGCTTATCGTGCGAGCATCAGATGGCACCATAAGGCATTGTACGGGAGGCCATGCAGTCACCGTTATGTTGACCAGGTGAGAGAGCTCCATCATCGGGTCCCGACTGATTAGAGACACCTCCGAGAAGGTGATCTGATACGACAAATATGCCTTCTCACGGCTCGCTTCATTTAAGAGCTGCGCGGACGCATCGACGCCGACCCTTGAGTTCGAGGTCGAGATCACGCTCTTCTTGGAAGGTGATGCCTAAGAGAGTGCGGTTAGGTTCTAGCCGGGAAGTTATCGCCGAGGTTTATCGGGCCTTTCGAGATACTCGAGAGGGTGGCAATCGCTGCGCATCGACGCTTTACCGCCCAAAGATGTCGTGTCCACGAGGCATTTCACGCCTTCATGTTCTAAGTATACCCGCATCCACCATGTGGTGGATCGGGGACGATTGAGGTTGACACCGACGGGACCTCGAGGAGGGACCACAGGCATTTTGATAACCATGATCGTTTTGCGACGAAGACCGTGAGGTACAGCGAGGTGCTATGGCCGCATCTATGGAGTGGAGGAGTCAACGTGGGAGCGCTGACACGAGCAAATACCCATCCCTTCTTATTTATGGATGAAGGTGAAAGATGGTTTAGTCATCAAGATTTAACTCATTAGTTTGATATATGGTAAAGGTGCATGCATTACATATGCATGTGAGCGACAGGATTGCCCAGAATTTCGGACGAAATTTTTAGGAGAACAAGACCCGAGAAAATTCCAATTTGTGGAAAATGGTAAATCGTACTTCGCCAAACCAAAATTTTTAGATCCTGATGACTAAACAGATTCACCGTTAGACACGTCCCACTTAAATCTAGCTAACACGCTGGAATTTCGTCAATTCCGACAACGGAACGGGCACGTTTTTCGAGGCATCGCCGGTACAAATACACGCCGCGACGCGACGAAGTCACTTATAATACGTAATTGCGTTACTTATGCTGCATGAGCAGAAAACGATGGAATCGGGACGGCCGGTAGTGCCAAATGTCAAAATCCAAGAGAATTGATTGATAATGGGCATTATTTGAAAGTTTAACTGAATCAAGACAAACAATGAATAGTCGGTCTTCTTCAATTAAAGGCAAAAGGAGGCAAAAAACGGCAGTGTGCGGCTATGATGCGTAAACCGGAATTGTGATTTTTCTGTAGAGAGTAAGCCACTTCTCTCTAGATTACGCTTAACTAATTGTTCAATTCTTCGGAGCAAGAAGCAAAGTCGCTCTACGCAACGAGGCTCACGCCGTACCCAGCTTTTGAGGAGTTTCCAACAAACTCAGAGGTGGGGTTTATCCTCTATTTGAGTTTTTACACTTTATTTAAGTGTTTTGTAATGCTCGTTAGCTTCGAGGCCTTGAACGTTGTCTTAATCAGTCCCAAACTTGGGACCAATTATTGAAAATTTTTGGGAGCCCATTAGGGCTGCATCTGCGACTATAGGGGCTGTTTTAGGTGCTCAATGGTATAAATTATACATAAATCATGTTTCGATGTGTATGAGGCCGAAATGGCTAGGGAATCTGATTCACGGCGGAACCGATGTAGGGTAGTGGCCGTGAACAATGAACCCGAGGGTTTTACTGTTCATGTGAATAGTGTTCACGAAATAAATTTTGTGAGAAAATGCTGCACAGCGAATTCAACCACCGTTTATGGGTTGTAAATTAGCCCACGTGAGCTAATTTTTGTGTAATGGATGTGAAATTGCATAACATGTTTGTGTGATTAAATTATATAAATGCATATCATGTTATATATATTTGCATGTGTTATATAAATTATATTGGAATTGGCATCACGATTCCATATGCACTAAGTGCAATTCTAGAGTAATAGAGCGAAAATGATGGTTTTCGAGAGAATTGTTTCGGTGGTCAATTAACAATGATACTCATCGGAGTGTATCCATTACAATATCGGAGGGTAGTCCATATAATATCAATCGCTTCCGAGTCGGCCCAATTGATATACATCTGAGGGTTGTCCAATAAATTACTATCGGAGTCGGTCCACTACTTATACTCCGAGGGTCGCCCATAATTAAAACAAATACCTTTTGTTTTGAAAATAATGTTTCTGCTACATGGCTTAGGCAAGTGTGAGGAAATGTTGAGGACTGGACACTAAGTTGGTCATTTAGACATCCAAGTAGGATCACGTATTTGCTTGAATGTGTGTTTATATAGGAGCATTGCATATGCACTTAGGTGGGGAGTAACCCATTTAGGGTTATTCCACTAAGGGGCATTAGCTCACCTTGTCGAGGGAATTATATTATTTCAGGTACATGAAGACGAGAGACATTTTCATCCTATAGGCCGATTTTAAGAAAGTCGGGTTGTGGCTGGGGCTCTTTAGTTGGATACACATGTATTAGAATGTTTTAAACTTTAATATATGTTGTATAAGAGTGAATTATCAACTTCGAAC
>JAEQBH010005548.1:0-102246 GCA_016808115.1 Tetrastigma voinierianum | reverse complement strand
TAGTCGACGGAACCGCACGCTTGTAATCAAGTATGTGATGTTCTAGCATTATTTCCTAGTCCTTGTCGTATCCTTAATATGCCCATTCGCAGGCGATTACTGCCATTAGAAACATGGCCTACCAGCATCGGGAGTTCCGATCCCGGCTGGGGGATGCAGAGAGGCTACGACTCTACGCCTAGTCGGCTATTTCCGACCAAAAGGCCTTGAGTGCTTCCTTGATGGGGGCAGAGGCGAGTTCATGGCGTTGGGAGTTGGAGGCCAAGGAATCCGTTGAAAGGGCGGTCCGGGCTGAGACGGAGAGAGATGTCGCTCGTCATGAAGTGTTGATGGCTAGATTGGATGCCAAAGTGGCGGGGAGCGCCCGGGCATAGGTGGAAATGGAATTTGAGTTAGCCAGGGTCCAACACACCTTGGCTGCTTCAGAGGATGCCCGGCATAAGGAGGAGTCTGTGTTAACTAGGGCCCAACACGTCTTGGCTCTTGGCTGCTTTAGAAGACAAGGGAAGTGAGGACGAGGCCTATTGCCTAGTAGGTGAACGTAGTTTCTTACTTCTAAGAGCTCAAATAGCAAAGACGAGTTGACCGGGGTCCGGGCAGAGGCTTCTAAAGAGAGAAATGCTCTGGAGGAGGCTTTTGACGCAGGCTTTGACGTGATCTTCACTACTGGGCAGGTCGTTATGCCTCGCACACAACATCTGCGGAAATGAGCTTCAGGATCCCGCATGGGATGCCAGACACGTCAAAGCCGCTACCTCCCGAGTTTTTCATCAATCCCCGATGCCCCTTGAGTGCTGCCCGAGGGGTTCATATCACCGATCCTGATGCAGATGTTAGAGAGGCGAGCAAGAGTCTTCCAATCGTCGAGGTTAGGCTAGGTATCCAGTATGATTCTCCTGTCAGAGTAACTGGGGAGAATAAGGAACCTGACGCCTCTAGTGGGAACTAAGGATTGTATTTTGTTGCCGTCATTTTAGCCTTGTGCCTTACATGTTATATCCCCAGCTTTCATTGTCATGCAACTGAGTTTTTTAATAAAGCATGTGTTGTCTTGAAAATTTGTTGTTGTTGCTTTTTTTCTGTTGAGTCAAGTAATTTACTTTGTTTAGCCGGGTAGGCATAGATGGATGATCCAGCTGGGCATCGACCATACCGGGTCGAGTAGGACATCTACCTTACCCGGGCTTTGGAATGAACCAGCTGGGCATCAACCATACTGGGTCGGATAGGACATCAACCTTCCTCGGACTTTGTAATGAACCAGCTGGGCATCAACCATACTGGGCCGGATAGGACATCAACCTTCCTCGGACTTTGTAGTGAACCAGTTAGGCATCAACCATACTGGGTCGGATAGGACATCAACCTTCCCCGGGCTTTGGAATGAACCAGCTTGGCATCAACCATACTGGGCAGGATAGGACATCTACCTTCCCCGGACTTTGTAATGAACCAACTGGGCATCACCCATACTAGGCCGGATATGACATTAACCTTCCCCGGACTTTGTAATGAACCAGTTGGGCAACTATACTGGGCCGGATATGACATTAACCTTCCTCGAGCTTTGGAATGAACCAGCTGGGCATTAACCATACTGGGATGGATAGGACATCAACCATCCTCGAACTTTGTAATAAACCAGCTGGGCATCAACCATACTAGGCTGGATAGGACATCAACCTTCCCCAGACTTTGTAATTAAAATTCGAAACGGAAAAACGGTTAAAGACTGAATCAACTTTTTATTGATAGTACGGGTGTTCCGTCTAGTTTATCTAGTGCATATGAACCGGACTTGCTAGCTCAGGTTACAATATATGATCCTTCCCAGTTGGCCTGAAACTTTCCGGCCACCGGATTAGTTGTGTTCTCGAAGACTTTCCTTAGGACCAGGTCCCCTAGATGGAACACTCGGGGTTTCACGCGCCTGTTGTACAAGTTTTCCAATCGGTAGTGGTAAGATGCTATCCGTACAGCTGTTATCTCGCGTAGTTCGTCTGCCGTGTCTAGGTCCTTAACTATAGATTCTCAGATTCAATCGTCGGGCACATCGGGTCAAGTGTAGGCATGGCCCAATTTCTCAGAAAATATAAATTTTCCATCCCATAGGTAAGTGCGAAGAGAGATATGCCGGTTGGTCTTATGGCGCTTCAGAAGCTTCCAGAGTACCCCAGAAGTTCGCTTCACCCATTTGCCTTTAGTCAATCTAATCGTTTCTTCAATGCAAGAAACAAGGTTTTGTTGTAAGCCTGCTAAGCCGTTACTTTTATGGATACTACGAGGTGGAGTATAGATCTTTATTTTCAACTTCGCATACCTCAGAGACCCAGCCTATCGAACTAAGGCCCGTTGTCTCAGCTACACCGATCGGGAATACCGAACTAAGAAACGATATTCTTCCGTATAAACCAGTGACATCCTTGTCTTGATTGATGCGAAGCTCCTAATTCTATCAATTTGCTGAAGTAACTAATGGCCACTAGCAACAACTCTTTCGAGCCAGCGCAGGGAATGTCCCACTTACGGGACCCCATCGAGCCAAGTGGCCATGGGCTCAGATGGAAATTAGGTCTGAAATGACAATCTTAAGATGAGAGCCCGCGCTGGTACTAGTCACATTTTCACATAACGGCGCCGCGACTTCATGGTCACAATAATACCCCCGAGTGTGGCTCAGGTGCTGCAGCTATGTCGCCTAGATGATTGCCACATAATCCTTCGTGCAACTCGGCCAACACATATTGGCTCTGTTCGGCATTTAAACATTTTAGGTACGGCCAGTCCAGGGATCATTTGAATAGCTACCCATCAATCAATGAAAATCCGGCATACTGGATTTGGACCTTGTGAGCCTTATCCTTCTTGTTAGGCAGTTCTCTCGTGTTGATATACTACGCTATGGGGTCCATTCAGGAAGGGGAGGTTTCGCCACTGGCTTACTTCTTGACAAGGCATACGAGGAACTGACCGGGTAATAGATGCGTAAAATATTGTTTATGTTATTGGTAGAGATACGGTCACGGCGCTTACATACCGCTTTTCATTGTAGTCCCCTGAATGTGCTCTTAACTTCCAAGTTGAAAACTACCCAAGCATCATAAACTGTGGTTACAAAACTTTGCCATTCAGGGATCCCTAGACTCATATTCTGCCTTTACCTGCCCTACTACCAATTGGGAATCACTTCAATTACGTTTATCGGCCGATATCAAGTACCGCTACCGTCTCTATGATGGCTTCATATTCTCGATCTCATAACCTGGAGATACCGGGCCTAGCCCTCCATTGCTCGTCGATCTTGTCCCCACTCAAGGATTTTAAATATAGCCAATGCCGCCTTGCAAAGCCGAGACACCCCATCTACACTGAGAGTCCACCAATTCAAATTGTCCTGCATGTTTCGGGCCTGGGGGATTTCGCGAAGCTCCTAGAACTCATCCCTTCTTAGCTAACTCGCTTATACCGATACCATATTCGCTAGTTCGACCGCCCTGAGCCATTCCTCTCTCAGTGTCGCTCAGGAATAGTACTTCGAAGGGGAAGGTTAGTTAGCACCACAATGGGGTGTGCTTGGAAGTACGAGCGAAGTTTCTTAGTTGCTACTCTGAGAGCTAAAGCAGCCTGCTCACGGTGGTTGTATCTGGTTTCTACATCGGCTAAGGACTTGCTGACGAAGAACACTAGCCTCTGCCTTACATCTCCATTTTCTTTGAATAGGGTGGCACTCACTACGACATTCGAGACTGCTAGATATACGAAGAGCAGCCCTCACGCTTCGTGGTCGGGCGAGGACCGGTTCGCCAGATGTTGCTTGATTGCCATAAATACCTGATCACACTCCTCATTCCATTCGGCTCGATTGGCCCCCTTGAGGGTGGCGAAGAATGGATTTAGATGGTCTGTGAATTGAGAGATGAATTGCCCCAGGGCGGCCAATCGGCTAGTCAGCTGTTGTACCCATTTTCTAGAATTGGGAGCCGGGGATTCCAGGATAGCCTTAAGAGGAGCAGGGTTGGCTTCGATCCCCCTTTGGGTCACCATGAAACCCAGAACCGCTCCGTATTTACCCCCAAAGGCGAATTTTGAGGGATTAATTTTCATGTCATATGCTCTGAGGAGTTCGAAAGCTTGTTGTAGATGTGTATCATGGTCCGGCGCTCCTTGGATTTTACCAACATATTGTCAATGTATACCTCCATGGTTTTACCCAGTAGCAGTTTAAACATCGTGGTCACCAATCTCTGATAAGTTGTCCTAGCATTTTTTAATCCAAATGGCATTACATTATAGCAAAAGAGTCCATGTGAGGGTGATAAACGCTGTTTTCTCCGCATCCGGCGGGTACATAGGGATTTGATGGTATCCTGCATGTGTCCAAAGAACCACAACATCCCATGCACGGTCGACAAAGGCCGACAATCCGGTCTATGGCAGAAAGGGAAGCTATCTTTAGGGCATGTGTCGCTGAGATCAAAGCCCACGATACTTCCATTTACCACCTTTCTTTGTACCACCACCACATTGGCCAGCCATTCTGGGTACCTGATTTCTCTAATGAACCCTGCTTTCAAAAGGTTATCTACTTCAGCCTGAATAACCTGATGGCGGTCCGGGTGGAAACACCTACTATTCGACGGTCAGCGCACTTCCAAAGTGTGACATTCAACTTATGAGAAGCATGCGCAGGGCTACTGCCGCTATGTCCGAAAGTGGGTCTGCTGGTCGCATCATGTTAGAAAGCAAAACCTGCTGCAATTGTTCTTTCTCCTCTCCAGACAGGAGGGAACTGACATAAGTGTGTTTATCCGCCCGGGCCTCGGGAGTATCGACGGTAGGGGGTCCATAGCCACCATCTCCTCGTCCGAACCCGCCCCGCAGCGAGCCAGATTTCTATTCTGGCTAGGTCTCAGAGGCCTGATTGTCGAGCTCACCTTCTCATGCTCTTGTACCGACAAATGAGCACTAGTGAGCTGCTAATCGTCGCTCAGAGGTTAACTGCCCCACACTAGTTAGATAACTGATTTGCTTGATGGCAGGTCTGGGGCATCGCTTCATAGCGTGCAGCCAGGCTGGACTAACGATGGCATTGTATGGCCCCAAGTCTTCAACAACTGAGAATAACACTTGCTAAATAACCGGCCCTGCCTTGATGGGGAGAGTAATATCACCCATGGTTAGCGTGGTTGCCCCATTAAACTAAAAAAAAACATTAAAATTATGCCAATTAACCGAGTCATTAAGTGTAACTTTCTATCCGCATGAAGGCCGGAAGTCGTATCAGTCGCCGCCACGCTGTGGTCAACAGCACTCGTATCGCCAAAATTCAGCACGATAAAGTAAGCACAAGCGCATCGTGGTGTGGAGTGATGACCTCGACGGTCATCGGGAGGAAAGGATATGTGGTCGCCAACCGGCCGTATCGCCTCGTCGCCGGTACCATGGTGTTTACCCATTCTCGAACCGCGGGCCGCCAGATAGCTCCCTCTAACGCTGGATTGGTACCGGGTCATTCTACCGGGCCGCCCAATATGTAATTGATGGTAGGCCGAGGTTCGGACGGGAGCTCTGAGTTGGCCGCTATTCTTTCAACTGCTGGAGTGGTTTCTGCTCTACGAGCCGGCTCCCAAATATATCTTCCTAGGTGGCCAGCCCGGATTAGTTTCTCCACTAGGAACTTCAGGGTTCGACATTGGTTAGTTTCATGCCCGTGGTCCCTGTGGTAATCGCACCTCAGAGATCGATTGCGCTGCTCGGGATCTAACTGAATTAGTGCAGGCCATTTAAAGTCAAGGTGGTCCCGAATTAGAGGAAAAAGCCTGTCGTAGGAGATGTTCAGAGGGGTAAATAAGGGAGGTTACCTCTTCATCTCTGATTGCTCCAGGGAGCGCTTCTGGTTCTTACTCTGGCTCCCTTTCTGCTCAGGTTGCCCCTTTGTGGCCGGCTTGCTATTTTGGGCTGTAAACACATCAGAAGGGAGGTCGCCTGATATTGTCTTCCAAAGCATATTTGTCCGTCACTGCATAGCTCTTCCATCGTCAGAGGCTAAATTTGGGGAGATAACAATTGGAAGAAAGGTGTCGGCCCAAGCTTCAAAATTTTGAGGACCGCATCCATGCCGTATGCATCGATTTGTCGGATAACTCATTCAAATCTAATGGTGAAATCCCTGGAGTAGATTCATCTTCCCACACATATCTGTGAGTGAACTGATGTTTCCCTTTTGTCGGACCGAACATAAGTACTGGGAAGCGAATTCAGCCCACAACTCACTGAACGAGTTGATGGAACCCCTCAGGAGTTTATGGAACCAGGTTAGGGCGGGTCCCTTCAGGCTAGTCGGGAACACTTTGCATAAAGATCTGGGCCATTTCCCCGTGCTCGAATCATCAGCCGTCAAGTGCGATGTGGTCGTACGGGTCAAAGGAGCCATCATACATGGAAAACGACAGTATGACAAAGTCGCGGGGAGGCTCAAAACTCAAGATATGCTGACCTAGTGGGGGTGCCAGCATGTCCTCAAGCCCCCGGACAGCAGTAGGTGCAGGCATATACGGGGCTGGTGCAGCTCCGAAGGCGGGATACCCGAACGGAAGTGATGGTGTTGCACCCCTTAGCCACGCGGGTATGTTTTAAGGGGCGTGCTTCGACTGCCACATTTCTTTGCTGAATTCTCTCCACACCCGACGAGGCATGCCGACTGACGACCGAATGACACTTCCAAATTCTCCCTTGACTCACCCTATTTCGTTTTTCGAAGTGGCGCATCCGAAGCTGGAGCTTCCAAGATAACTCGCCATCAAGGCGGCGCCGCCGTCAGTCTCTGCCAGATGTGCTCCTTTGCCTTTTTGTTTAATCGTGGGTGCATGGGTGGCTACTCCTCATGCATTTTCGATCCGTCGCCTGTATGAGCCTCTACAAAAGGGTCGCTTCTTGTCGCAGATGGTCACACGCTCGAACTCAAGCATTTGTTCAGCCTATTCCTCCCGCTGCCTCCATATCATGACGCCTGCAAGGAACTCTGACTCGTGGATTGATTCACTTGGTTGCTAGTCATGGTAACAAAACTCGACCGTTTGGTGGAGCGATTGAGAACTACCAAAGCTTTGGGGGATGGGAGATCACTTGAAAACGGATGTAGTCAAGCCCTCGCAAATTGTCGATAAGCTTCTTGCTCGGGTCGCTCCCATGACTAAGGCCAATTGTAGTCTCCCGAATTTTCCTCGAAATACCGGATCGTCGGAGCATTAACCTGTCAACATGTACCTGCAAAACAAACAAGAAAACGGCGATGGTGCGCTTGCCGCCTCTCCCATGCCAAAGTTAGATAAGGGAATCTAGAGAGTGAAAGAGTTGGTCTTTTTAAATAAAGAATGTCGTACCTCCCTTGTTGTGATTCCTCCTTCCTTTATGGGAGAGGAAGATGATCCGATTTCCATGGAAAGTTGGTGATTTCCTTCCGAAACGGAAAGGGAAAGAGAGCGTTCTTTATGCACCATGACCTGTTCTTCCTTTTTTGATGGCCCAGTTGGCTGCAACTTGTGCCCTAAGAAGTGTTTGACCACCTCCAAAATGATTATGTGTGTGTGTGGGGGGGGGGGGTGCGTCTTTATACTAAGAGATTAGCCTGGTAATCATTAGATGGCCGTTTTCTTAAAGATGACTCCCTACTAGGAGAGGATAAGTCTAGGTGTTGTATCCCATGACCGGCTCGAAGGTGATACTGGACCCGGCGCACTACTGGTCCGTCCGCGGTAAAGGTACTCAGCCTGGTGAATCAGAGCCGGCCTGTGCCTGGGCACTCCACATAAACAATCCATTACAAACCAAACGCCGCGTAATAAGACGACAAAATCACGAAAAATAAAATAAACCAAGCGCTAATTTTATTAGTTTGTTTAAATACATGTACATTCTCACATAAATTTTTTTAAAGCTAAACACTTTAGACAATGTAGTAAACTGGTCTCCACTAGGACTGAGCCAAGGCCTTTATACTGAGAGATTTGTCGGGTAATCATTAGCTGGTCGTCTTCTTAGAGATGACTCCTGACTAAGAGAGGATAAGTCTAGGTGTTGTATCCCATGACCGGCTAGAAGGTGATATTTAGACCTGGCGCCTACTGGGCCCCGCCTCGCTGCAAAGGTGCTCGGGGCCTGGGAATTGTAAAGCCGGCTCTAGCCTGGGCACTCCACATAAACAACGACATTGAAAACCAAACTTGAATAAGATCGACGAATCACGAAAAACAAAATAAACCAAGCAGTTCATTTATTAGTTTGTTTAAATACATGCACATTCTCACATAAATTTTTTTAAAGCTAAACACTTTATACAATGTAAGAACCTGGTTTCACTACGACCAACCCGTGACCCCCTTCTTTATGTCTTTACCTTTTGAAAATGTTAAATACTCTACCACATAAATTAGGCATAACAGGTTCACATAATATTTAATTTGCATTAAATATTAATAAAATTTACTCTATTTGTTTTAAGTAATTGTAACCATAGAAGATATTAACCCACATATTAGCAAGTTTTATTGATGAAAGAAAGAGTTTTGAATATCACTAAAGCTATACTTGGTTCTGGAAATGCTAAGGAAAATAAAAATAGAGTTAAATTGGCATATTATATTTACTTAAGACTTCAAACAAATTATTTATTTATTCCAATTCATTAATATAAAGATTAAATATTCTAAGATTTTGTAAGTTTCTAAGTGATTTTATTTTTATTTGATTTGGTTTTTTCAATTTTCATTAGACAATCAAAAAAGAAGAAATCATTTTTTTAGCATTTTTTTTCTTTCTTTAGTACTTTCCAAGAACTGAACAAAACCTAAAACTTTTCATTTTTCACATTTGGCTGTATTAAATGGGGAAAGTCCTACTTATTTAGACGTATATAAGCATATTTTGATTTATCAATTTTCTTTTTCTCCTCTTTGTGAATTACATACATTTACATATAATTAAGATTATATTTAGTTGTCCTTAAGGTTTGAGAATTGACTACAAGAATCCAAGTTCGAACTTATAAAACAAAAGTTATTACAACGTAATATACAAAGTTAATAGATATAAATAAATAAAAAATTACATTTAGGTGGCATTTGTTTTTTGGCTTTTTTCTGAAAGATATTTAGCTTTTAGTATTCAGATTGTTTGTTTTTTAACATTTTCATTACTTATTGTTGAATTTTTTTTTAAAAAAAAATTCTAAATAGAAAATACAAAATTAAAAAAAAACATCTTTCAAAACAAGAAACACCACCCTTGCCCAACAAAGAGAAGAGCTAACAGTACTTATTACCTAATGTTAAAAAACAAATAACTTAATACTTAATACTATTAAGTACTATTTAGCATTAAACTGAAAAAAAAAAGTTTTATTCAGAATTAAGTAAAAAAACAAACACCATCTTAGTTCTCCAATATTTAAAAAAAGAAAAAGGGAACCTAAGGGCCCTTTTTTTTTACAAGAATTTTTTATATTTTCAAAACAAAACATGTTTGATTTCTTTCTTCTTCTTTTTGTTTTGAAAAACACAAAAGACACAAAAATACTAAATTTAAAAAACAAAAAGACTTTTTAGTACATTATTTGTATTTTCAAAAACTGTTCTCAAGAACAGTTTTAAAAAACAAGAGCCAAACATACTCCCATTCTTCAAACAAAGGTCCCATTCTTCAAACAAAGGTCTAGGGAACTATCATAACATTGAAACAGAAGGAATAATTATGTTCTTTTGGACATTTGGAACGTTAATTTTGGTTAGGGCTATTGAGCTATTTGTTGCTTTTGGAAGAGCCCAAAATGAGAGAACTTTGGCTTAAAACATAGATAGATAAATGGAGGGAATTAGGCTAAAGTTTTAAAAATATGTTTTTAATCATTTGAGCTATGTTTGGTTGTCAGGAAATTTGAGAGTAAATGTAAGAAAAAAGAAATAGAGGGAAAATTTTATAAAAAGAAAAATATGAAGACAAAATAAAAATTAAAAAAAATATATCTAAGTATGTAAGTTTCTAAGGTGACGCGTTTGTTTTTTTAATTGTCAATAACTTTTGTTTTGCTAGTGCTTAATACGATTAAGTATTTAATGGTTTGTTTTTTCTAAAAAAATCAATTTTTTATTTATTACTTAATCGATTTTTTAAGAATCATATGATCATGTAAAAAATTACCCAAATTCCTAAATTTTTAATCGATTGAAGGAACTTCACCCAAATACAAATTTTTTTACAGCAGGTGAGAAATTTACCTCTAAATTTATGACAAAATTTAGTAAATCGTTTAAACTTAAATAATTTAATTTGAAGTCCAATATGCTAATACTGAGTCAGCTTTATTGAAATTAAAGTTTTCTGCGTACTGTGGTTGCTATGAGCCTTCATTTATATAAAAGTCGAAAGAAAAAAGTGCTAATTTGACATATTATTTTATTTTTAATTTCAAACTCATTTTATTTATTTTAATACATCAATATAAATTTAAAAAATAAAAACATGTAAGTTTTTAAGTAATTTTAAGAACAATCATTTTTTACTATTTTCTAATAATCAAACACAACCCGTCCTTAATACCTTATTCGATTTCTCGGTAGAATAAAATATTACAACATGATTTGCTAAGTGAATATATATCAAAAAAAAAAAAAAAATCAAACACAATCCATCTCTAATACCTGACTCAATTCCTCGTAAGAACTAATATTACAACACATTTACTGGCGAATATCTGTGAAAAAAAAATCAAACACAACTCTAAAAAACATTATACAAAACAGTTGCAAACTACAAAAAGGAAGATAAGAAACAAGAAAAATAACAAGAACACAGAGATTTATGATTTGGCCAATGTGACCTACGCTCCATAGACCGAGAGACTTCCTTTATTGATCGAGGCTTTCAAGTACATAATTTGAAACCCTAAACACCTACATAATATCGGTGAAACCCTAGATCATGAAAACAAAATCAAGCACTCAAATTTATTCAAAACTAATTGATAAATTGAAAAAATAAAGCAAGACTTTTCAACTCGTCCCTCCCAAAAGCTGCCCGCTTTCTTTTTCTAGTTCAGCTAGACTCTACCACAACTACGGATATAAGCTGGTAATTTCGCCTTCATCCTCCCTCTAAGAGAAGTATAGTTGTGCCAATCAAGAACTTTGAGCAATATGGCCTCCAAGAGCATTATTATTATTATTATTATTATTTTGTTCACAATGTTTTCATTTCCTAAACAACTGTATAGTGCAATTCCTTTTGCCTTGGGGAATAGGGATACTTTCTCATTTCTCAACTCTTCATGCATCTCACCCCGTGGAGCCATCTCCGGAATAGTCTTTACAATTTCATCTTTTATCTTTTCATGTGATTCCAGAGAAGTTGGCTTATCTTCCTTCACAACTGAGTCTTTCAATTCCTTGGCATCATATTCCTTTTCTCTTATAGGTTTCTCAAGTGTAGACAAACGTCTTTGTTGTTCTTCTAGGAGTATTTTAGCCATTTGGCCCACTTGCACTCCAATCTCAAGTACAATTAAATTGAAGAGTTGCTATTGTCTCATTCATGAATTGAACTTGAGATGTTGCATCTTCAGCATAAATTATTTCTAAATTAGCCATGGTTGCCTTTAACTTTGTCATTTTCTCCTATGGAGGTTGACTTTTCTTCTTTTGATCAAGAAACCTAGGCAACCCAACCTGAGAATATTCCATTTCAGCTTTGATCTTCTATATTTAGCATTTTCCAAGACCAATTAAACATGAATTCTTTCTATTTCAGCCATTTTTCATCTAGGCTTGATCTTGGACTCGCAGGGAGTTTGAAGAGTGGTGTAGCTTGTATTCCATGAGGTGTTTGAGTGGTGCCTCAATCCAAAATTATGATTACTCTTGTATGGGGTACCTCCGTATTGAGCATAATTCATTGATGCATATGGTTGCCACACTTGACTCCTTACTTGAGTTGTCACTCTTCTTTGATGCTCATCGACCAATTGTCGCATTCTTATTTGCTACTCAAGGTGAGCCACGACGGTCAACTTGATGATAGGATCCATTGTGATTGAAACGCTATAAAACAAAAAATAAATTCAAAAGTAAAATGGACAAAAAGGAAAATAAAACAAGACTAACTATATCCAAAGTAGAGTAAAGCTATTTCGAATCAATATTAATAAAAACACCAATTCCCCGTCAACAGCGCTAATAACTTGATAGGCCGATTTGTGCTATGTAAAATGTGTACGCCTATGTGAGCAAGTGCACACATCACCTCAAGTAATCTAATGATAAGTGAGTATTGTTCCCATGGAGAATTGGGTTACTTGGCAATTGACTCTAATTAACCCTAGCTTCTTTATTTGGATGGTGGAAAGTTTGTAGAAAAACTCAAAGACACTAATCTAGGCATGCAAGAATGACTCAAATAAGACTAAAAAGCCTTAGGGCATAGATTTCACCTAAACAATCATATATGAACCTCCTAACCCAATCAATCAATGTTTATTTTCATATGAAGATGGCAATTTCACTAATGTATATGTGAATCTCTCTCAAGCATCCACACATTACCCCTAGGATTTAGGTATTTTGCATCTCTACTCAACCCCAAAACCCTAGGAATGCAATAAACTCAAGAAATCCTAATACCACACCTAATCTCATTTATATCACTATCTCATGATAATTAGATGGTAAATCATTCATAGTCTAGCTTAATCATCACGCCCCGCCTCAAATCGCTTCAAATCATGAAAATATTGGTCAAATACCCACAAGCATTAAGACTAAATGAAATACTCAACACACATGTGAAAATAATACATCAATCAATATAAATTAGGAGAATTCATACATTCGAGTGTTGGCTACATCTAAACCCTAAGAAAGTAAACTAAAACATCTCTAAGTGAAAGAAAACCATCAAAAGAAAGAGAAAAAAAAGAAAGAGGATGAGAATAAACGATTTTGAGTGAAAGCCCCATCTCCTCTTCTTCAATCTCCTTCTTCTTCAAGCTTTTCATCTTCAAGATTTGTGCCCTAGGGTGTTCCACCCCAAAGAGGGACTTGTTCTCACCCCCAAAAGCTCCCAAAATAGGCTGAGATCACTGCTTTAGCTTTTGCTTTATAGCTCTAAAATCGGACCCAAAATGACCCTAAAATGGGCCTATTAGCAAACTTCCTGATAATAGGCTCCCGAGAAACCGGTCTACCGTTTGTGCTCTATGCAAAACTCCTTGTTTTACACTCCCAACTTCCCCGAGACCATAACTTTGTCATCCAAACTTTGATTTGGGTGATCTTGGACTCGTTGGAAAGCTTAGAGAGTTTAGAATCCATCCATATAAATCTTGATGTCATTTGAGCTCATTGTAAAGCTGAAAAAGTCGAAATACAGTGGCTACTACTTATGCTGTGTGGGAAATTGCTGATTTTTCCTCTTTTTTCATTAATTGTCGCACAATTCCGTCAAATGGTTAACCTAATAACAAAGGTGAACATTTAGAGCATTAGGAAACTTATTGAACATAAAAACTACTTAAAACTTAGTAAAACATAGGGCTAAAATGAGTATTTTACATACTCATCAAACCCTCACTGGTTGAATGTTGAGGAGAAGTGGACGTAGGCAAGGGTGTGCCGAACCACTATAAATTCGAGTTTGCACTTTCTATCCCTATCTCTTTATTTATTGTTCTTGAATTAAATTTAAGATTTCTTATTGGTTGTACAAAAGTTTTGAGTAGAAAACCTATTCAACCCCTCTAGGCCCCCTTTTTGGTTTTGTTGCTTACTCATATTCAACTTTTAATTGGTATCAAAGCTTGACCTCTTGTTTTCAAGACTTAATCGTCTAAAAGGAAAATGACTAGCACTAGAACTAAAACTAGCTCAAACATTTTTCAAGCCGAAAGTTTTCCCATTAACAAACCACCTTTCTTTGCCTGGTCCGATAATCAATTTTGAAAAAACAAAATGACTTGGTATTTGGTAATCTCGATTTGAAGTTTGGAAAACTATCCTATTGGTTACACATTCCCTAAAAAATATGTTGATGGAAATAAAATCCAAAAACCTCTAGAAGAATATGATGATGAAGAAAATAGAGAATTTCAATTAAACTCTAGAGCTATTTATATTCTCAGATAAAAGCAGGATAGAACTGAATATAATAGAATTTGTCAATGTAAAATGGCTAAGGAAGTTTGGAGGATACTTAAAATTACCCATGAAGGAACCAATCAAGTCAAAGATTCTAAAGTTATGAAATGTTACTGATTATGAAATGTTCAAAATGAAACCTAATGAATCTATTGTTGAGATGTTTACTAGGTTCACAGATGTTGTAAATGGTCTTAAAGGCTTGGGAAATAGGGTAAGTGAAGAAGACAAGGTATCTAAAATTCTAAGATGCCTACCTCCTAAATGGAATTCCAAAACGGAAGCTATTAATGAAGCAAATAATTTGAAAGAGCTACCTCTTGAGGAACTTATCGGTTCCTTGATGACCTATGAAATGAAGATTGCAAGACAAGAAAAGGAAATGCAAGAGGAAAGAAAAAGAAAAGCATTGTACTAAAGTTTCAAGAAGAGAAAGTCATTGAAGAAACAAAAATCAATGACATGGAAGATGATATCACCTTCATCACAAAGAAAGTGCAAAATCTAATGATGAAGGATAAATTTGGTGGAAGGGCCTACAATAAAAGAAGTAACTACAAGAAAGAAGGTCCTTCAAAAGAGGAAAAAGAAAATAGAGAATGAGCTAGAGAAGTAACTTGCTACAAGTGCAAGAAGCCGGGTCATATAAAATATGATTGTTCTCTCTACAAAGCCAAGAGAGAAAAGAGAAGATCTATGATGGCAACATGGAGTCAAAGTGAAGATTCATCCGATGATGAAAAAGAGGAAGAAATTGCTAACATGTGCTTCATGGCTTTTGAGAATCAAGACGAGGTAAATTCTAACTTTGATGATGATGAATTTATTTTTGAATTTGGGGAATTGCTTAAAGCCATCAACAAGCTTGATGAAAAGAACACCTCACTTAAGAACAAAGTTTTTGAGCTTCAAAAAGAACTTGATTAAGTCAAAGAAAATATTTCAAAAGTTGAAGCTTCAAAATTTTCTTTTAAGAAGGAAAACGAGGAACTACTCAAAAATAATGAATGGTTGATCTCTTCACTTACGAAATTCTTGTGGACAAAAAGCGCGAGCATGATCCTAGCTAGCCAAAAATGTGTTTTTGATAAAAATGGGCTATGATACAAATCTTCAAAAAATGAAAAATATTTTAAAAACTACTTTATCAAGGAATCTACAAGTGAAAGTCCCTCAACCATTAGCAATTTTTGTCCTCTTAGGAATGGATCCTAAAAGGTCTCAATCATGAAGTCAAAGAAGGCTTGGGTTGAAAAATCAAAGATCACTAACCATCAAATACCCAAAAAGATTTTGGTACCTAAAGCATTTTGACTTTCTTTTGTAGGGATCAAAGAAAAAGAAATGGTTATTGGATAGTGGTTGCTCAAGACACATGACCGGATATGAGTCAAAGTTTGCCTTCCTCACAAAACGAAAATGAGGATACGTGACCTTCGGAGACAACGAGAAAGGTAGAATCATTGGACATGGTTCTATAGGTAACAATTCTTCATCTTTTATTGAAAATGTTTTTCTTGTTGATGGTTTGAAATATAATCTTTTGAGCATTAGTTAACTTTGTGACAAAGTTTTTAAAATGATTTTTGAATCTTCTCATTGCATCATCAAGGAATTTAAAAATGACAAAATCTTCTTCATGGGTCATAGAAATGAAAATGTTTATACAATTGATATTTCAAAATATGAAGGTCATAATAGATGTTTTTCTAACATGCATGATGGGAGCTGGTTGTGCAAGTAGGGAGATAGGGACATGTGAACATGAATCTCAGCTACACAACTCAACAAAATGAACTTGTTAGAGGCCTTTCCAAAATCTCTTTGAAAAGATAAAGTTTATGAAACATGTCAATGGGAAAGCAAATAAAAACATCTTTAAAAACAAAATTTCATTTCTACATCAAGACCTCTTTGAGCTTCTTCACATGGATTTGTTTGGACCCTTAGGACTACTAGTCTAGGAGGTAAATCATATGTTTGTGATTGTGGATGACTTAGCTCACAAAATGATGCATCTCCATGAGTTTCCTTTTCAAAGTTTGTAAAAATTCAAATGAAATTTTTTTTACCATTTCGTATAAGAAGTGACCATGGAATGGAATTTGAAAATGTTGATTTTGAAAAGTTTTGTGATGAGCATGGAATTGAATATACCTTTTCGGCTCCTAGAACTCCCCAACAAAATATGGTTGTTGAAAGGGAAAATAGAACCTTAGAAGAAATGGCAAGAACCATGCTTCATCAAAACACCATAAATTATTGGGTCGGTTGTCAATACTTCATATGTTATATATTGAATAGAGTTTGATAAGGCTCTTTGACAAACCCCATATGAACCTTCTTTGGAAAATAAGAAACCTAACATTATTATTTCCAAAGTATTTGAAGTAAATGCTTTATTTTAAATACCAAAGGACAACCTTGAAAATTTTGATGCAAAATCTAATGTCGGGATATTTCTCGCTATTCTTCATCAAGTAAAGCTTATAGAGTTTTCGATAAAAGACAATGGTAGTAGAGGAGACCACTCCATGAAGTTCCTTGATGAATATAACGATTCTCTTGAAAGAAGAGAAATAAGCGACAGATATAGGTTTAATCCATGGGAAGATTGAAAATTGAAGATGGAGTTCATCAACAAGAAGAGGAGATTGACTCAAAGAATTAAGAGGAATCACCTTTGGGCCCCCCTCCACCTCCTTACCCAAAGTGGAGATTGACTCAAAGAAGGAAGAGGAATCACCCAAAGTGGAAATTTGTCACAAATCATAAGAATGTTGCTTGCTTTTGCTTGTTACAAAAACTTTATTTTATATCAAATGGATGTAAAAAGTGCTTTTTTAAATGGTTTCATAAAAGAGGAAGTATATGTTGAACAACTGTTATTGTGACCAAAATATGTGATCAACCAAATCTTCAACACAGCTACCAAAGACTATTCAGTCCTCGGCAACGGCGCCAAAAACTTGTTTGACTGAAGGTATAAAATATGTTGTATGCCTTGATGAGAAGGCTTCATTTAAAAATTTGTTTTGGTCTAGATAACTGCAAGTACATAGGTCATACAAGTAATAATAGTGGATTTAAGTCCAAATATCATTCCCACGAGGATTGATAAGAAATCTAAAGATCAATTACCCCATCTACTAAAGATCCTTACTATTTGAACTCAAAAGTTTAAAAGTGATTTGTTTACACTAAAAGAAGTAAGACTAATTAAAATTTTATAACTATACATAAAGAATTCAAAATATTCGGATTAGAAAGTTCACTAAGTAAGTTAACATTGGGAAATAGATCAGTGTACAATTACCAATTTATGCATCATTTTATAACATAGTTCAACCATTAGTTTGAAATCTGAACTTGTCAAATATGCAAGGTAGTATAGTTTGGATTCCTCCATACACCATACATGTCACTAATTAGATAACCATTTTCCCTTCCGCATACATGAGTTCAATCAAGCATTTGTAGATTATAATCCTCTTTTTAAGATCTAGGTATTTTTCTTTTCCAGTACTTCACACCCAATTCTTAGGACTAAAGAATTTTTGCCCCCATAGACAGGATAATGCAAACCTTCTTCAATCTAATTGGTAACTCATCCTTCAAATTTGATAAATTCTCTATTTCCTTGATTAGATCTCTGCTAACATGGGATCAAGATCCTTTCATCATACTAAGGAGAAACCACTGATCAATTAAATTGATACATCATCCAACTATCCTCACACCATGAGTAAATTAAGCGATCTATCGGGGCATCTGGGGAAGTTCATTAGTTCCATAATATTAGTCTAACATACCCCCAAGTAATTGATCCATACTCTTAGGAATCTCCATCTCTGTGTTACTAGAGGGCATCTTGGAAATCAGAGCAAGATACAATCATTTTCGAGGTACACGCTACTAATATTCGGAACAATTAATTTCAAGAACAACACCAATTAAATAAATTCAAGATTTCTAACTATGACGTTCTTTCAAGTTGCGCAAAAAACAATAATTAACATCGATCCCTTCTTAGAGAGAGCTCAATATTTCAAAACTAGATTACAAATAACTGTGACTAACTGATCAAAAAAATTCACTGAGATTGCAAACTAACTAAAATAAATGAATTTAAGAAAATTTCCAAATCTATCCAAATTAAATAATAATGAAAACTGCATTTAATAAACTCAACTCGAAATCCGCATCACCAATTTAAAAACTAACTATAAAGCTAAACTAAAACTAAATTGACGGAAAATAAATACAAGGAAAAATAAAAGAAAAAAATAAAAAATAATATACAAAGGAGTCTCCAGCTACCCAGAAGTTCCAGGTCCGATGAAAGTTGCGTAGAATGCCTTATGTGATTTTATTTATAGGTTTTCAAATGTTGGGCCGTACTTTGAGGCTGAATTATGGATTCCCAAAAATTAGCCTAGTTAGCGGCTTTGTCGTAACATAGAAAAATTATGTCGTAACATAGTTGCCATCTTTGTCTTCTAGTTTTGTTGTGGCTTGCAGTGTTCTATCACGACATAGTTCTCGTGCCTTTTCAATTATGTCGAACAGAGTTTTGTCGACTCAGTTTCAGAATTGTCATGACATGAGTGTCTTGTGTCACGATACTTTAGTGCCTTGGGTGCCTGCATACTCGAATGGTATGTCGCAACATAAAAGCTTTATTGCGACAAAGTTTTCTTTTTGCTACTCTTAATTGTGTCGCGATATAAAATTTTTGTGTCATGATAGAGTTTCTCACCCTTTAGCTTTGTTTTATGTCTCGACATAAATGAACTATTTTGCTCGACAGCTCATTGTAGCCTTCAGAGTTCTTCTCAACCTTGTTAAATCGATACTTTCCATGCTCAATAGAGTTCCATCTTAGCCTATCGTTGTGGTTATCGCTTTACATAAAACTTCTTATCGCCATAGTCTTCGCTTTGCAATGTTGTCTTCAACTTTACGTCATGACATACTTTGAAAATGTCATAATTTTCACTGATCTTGTCATTTGCTGCAACCAACTTGTCTTGACTTGTTTCATTACTCTGCCATTTTCTGTCGCGACATAGTTTTGTTTTGTTGATACATTCTTTCTTCCCTCTTCAGCTCTTTATGTCGCAACATAGGTTTGATTGTCATGACAATTCTCTACTGCCATTTGCTTGGATCAATGTCGCGATAGAGGAAGGAATGTCGCGACATTCTTCTTCAAGAACTTCTCAAGCAATGTCACGACATAAAAATTCATTGTCGCGACAAAGTTCTGTCTTCTGATTTCCATTATGTTGCAACATTCATTTCTTTGTTACAACATTTATCATTCAATCCCACTCATATTATGTCTCTGTGGAAATGTCGACAATCTTCACTTCTAACTGGAGTTCAGCTTTATTCATAAAATATTATCATTGCTTGTTGCGACATAGCTCCGCTGGTTACCTTGAAATTATGTCGTGACATTTCTGCCTTAGCTAATTTTTTTATTTTCTTGTTGGAATTGTTTCTTTTTTCATTCAAAAGCTACAAAACACAAAGTTAGTGAATGTTCCATAATTTAGCATTAAAATGAGTCATAAACTTCTAAAAATATGCTAGAAAAATGGACTAAAAATAGATGAGTTTAGGACTCATCAAATTCCCCCAAACTTAAAGTTTTTGCTTGTCCCCAAGCAAAGAAAAGAAGATTTTGTTTGTCCTCAAACAATTCAGCTTTTATTTTTAAGAACATTCTTCAGTTTTGCACTATACATTTTTTCCCTCATATCCACAATTTAGCTTAAAAATAGGTTAGTTGTAAAATTACTTTTGAACATGTTTCCAATCCAAAACTAGGAAGATTTTCAATTAAGTTCACTAAACATGCAAATAATTCCCATAGTGTCAAATAGTTCAATTATTTAACCTTGATTTGTGAGTGTATGTCGGTCTTCTTTTTCCTCGCATGTTAGTTAATCTTCCGAGACGGTACTTAGATAATGTGACTTCTCCTTGATTCTTCTAAGTCCCATATGTGTGTCATATTAATATCCAGCACGTAGGCATATACCACTTTCAAGATCAATTAGGTCTTTTAGGCTTGTAATGTTTGGCTTGAGTAATTGGGTAGATAAATTGACAATTTAGGCTCAAGTTTACCTAGATTCCACTTGCAACTCAGCATGTTTGCCTTCATTCTTCATCCTTTACTTTTTCCATTGATGTCAACTCTCAAACAACCCAAAATGTTTTGGTACATCCCTCTACATACTCTCTATTGTGTTGTTTTTCTTGGAACACATTCAAACTATAAATTCAATTCCTTCTATTAAAAGCTTCTTTTCACTTTTCACTTTTCATTTCCTGTCAAGGCTTGTGGAACTGTGCAATGTTTTGTCTTTTTAAGATTTCTACACCCTTAATGAACTTTGGGTTAGTAACTCCCATAATAGTTGGCATTAGGGTACTAGGTGTTGAAATACCCTTAAGAACTTAATTGTTCAAGAGAGGAAGGCTACAAAATCAACTCATTCTCCTCGATACTAGATTTTAATAGCTTTTTTTCTTCCTCCTTCTTTTCCTCATTCCTCATCTCAATCGGGGTTTTCTCCTTTCTCAACCTTTCTTTTTATTCTCCTTTGCATTTCAAAGTAATATTCGCCCAAACTTGTCATCTTCTATTGGATTTATTTGCTACGCACCGCAAACAAGGCTCTTATCGTAGTAATCTGTATTTTGTGGAAGGATTTAAGTTTTTCATTTGCTAGTTGATGATGAAATTGGCTATTGCCTCAAATAAGGAACTAAGGTATATGCATATGCATATCACAAGGGTAGGCTTTGAAAGGTTCAAACTTGCGAGAATGGCCCATATCATTTCTTGTTAGTGGTATTGCATAGGATTTCGCCTTGACTAATAATCTAACAAGTTCTACGACTTTAAGGAGATTAAACTGTGATGGATCCCAAAAGATGTCTCTAATCTTAGCACAATTTTTTTTAGAGGTACTTTTGACCACGGCATTGTTTATCAGGATTTATAATAACTAAAATCAAGTACAAAACAAATTATAAGTCTTATTTGTACCATCATTTATTTAAATCTTCCCGAATCTTGAAATTCAACTTATTCATTGATATTATTATAACTTCCTCTTTCAATTCATTTCATCCTACCCCAATTTGTTTCAAAGTTTTGTATTGTTTGGTTTCTAGACATGTTGTTATGTTGTTTTACAACTCAAAAGCTTACATAAATCAAAACATTCAATTCAGAAAAATTTCAACATAGCAAGCAACTCAATTCAATTCATCTTTCAACTTCATTTCAACATTTGATACACAACTCTAATCATCAAATTTATTCAAGAAAACTTAATTCTCCTTAACTCAGCAAAACTACACAAACTACAAAATGGGAAAGAAATGAAACACAAGAAAAACACACAAAAAAGAAAAAAAAAATTGGACCCAACTTTTTGCAATCGATTTCCTTTTCATTTATGTTTTCATTCTCAAGTGATTTAGTTACAGAGATAGAAGAAGGAAAAGAGAACAAGGCAAATCATTTCTTTTTCCTATCATGTTTGTGGAGACGGTTCAGATTTACTTGATCAAACTTGTAACCAGCGGCAGAGGAAGAGAATTCAAGAATTTGGACTTGTGGTCTTTTTAGCTCATACCTTCCTCTTTACTCGAAAGCACTCACCCATCGAGATAGCCATTTATTTGATAAGTTCATCCTGTCTCTTCCCAATGGAGTTTAAGGAGCCCTCAAATTCCCCTTGGGCATAGTACATTTTTGTCAAATTATTATTGACCATATCTAAGCTCCTAGTCCATAGTTTTCCCCTATAGTTGAAGGTTTCCTCCATCTCCTTATCTCGCTTTTCTATGAGGAGCTTGATTTCCTTCTGATGCTCTTTATATAGATATCCAAAGGCATCTGCTCAGATCATATGCTTCCATCGTGATCCTCTCTTCTCTCTCTCTTCTTTCATTATCTTCAGTAGCTCACTGTCTCTTTTCAACTGGTCTGAAATGAAAGCTTTCTCCCTTACCCTGAGTTCTCCAATTAATTCTTTCTTTTTTTTTTCCAATTTACTCTTCCACTCTTCATCCCTCTGTTTGAGTGCATCCTTTAAGTTTTGATCTCTTCTTCTCAGCTCTACATCCATGTACTCATCTCTCAATTGTAGTTGAATCTTTAATTGTATGTCCCTTTCTTGCATTTCGTGCCTCATAACTCTCAGCATTTCCATCACTTCTACATTGTTGCTTTATTGCCCTAAGCTCTCAATTGGCTCTTGATGGATTTCTCTTACATCTTGGGATACAATCAAGATGGGGCTCAAGCTTCTCTCCCTCTCTTGATGCTCTTGAGCTAGGCTTTCAAACTGTACCTACTCATTTTCTCTATCATCCCTTTCCTCTTCTTCAGCTTCTACTTCTGTCTCTTTGCCTCTGTTCTTTGACCCTTTGGTTATTCCAATCAATGTCAAAGGAAAAGCTTTGGGACATGTTTCTTCTTCTTCCCAATCTCCTTCCACACCTCCTATTATGCACAGTCTGGTGATTAGTGCTAGGTGGGTACTAATCCTCTGTAGCTGCTTTTGTAATTACTCAAAATATAGTTCTCTATTATTTTCCCCACACTAGATTTGTATCCCTTCAAAATAGCATACAACAGTATCGCCTCCTTCTCTCTTACTGTACTGAGATGTTTTGATGGTAAAAGGATTGAGCAGATAAAATAGAACCACACCTTAGCTTCTTCTGTCAATGAGCCTCTTGCAATAGACTCATGAGGGTTCTTTCTTATAGCACTCCATTTCCCTTTTTCGTCAGTCAGCAAATCAACTATCTTTTGGTACTCTGGCTCTTTCACTAATCTCTTAAACTTCGAACCATTTTTTCTTTCGTTCAGATTGAAAGTTTCATCTATTTTCTCCTTGTTGAACGATATCCACTGTTTTCTGACAAAGCAAGTCTTTTCTTTCAGTCCCACCATGTTCGAGTAAAATTCCTTAACGACATCGACAAATCCAGGAGCCTGTGCTCACATAATATATGTCATCCTCTCTTCTCAATTATTTCTAGGAAGGGTGAAATTAACTTGCTAAACCCCTCACATGAAATCTTTGTGTCAAGCTTATCTTTCCAAGTGAAATACGCAAGCTCATAATCAAAATCACTTACTCTTTTTCTTCCTCCGCTTAGTTTCACTTCTTCACTCTCCCCTTTTCTTTCTTGTTTCTGGTTGCTCGCCTTGTTCTTTGTTTCTGGTCTTTCTTCCTCCTACAATGCTCTTAACTGAGCCTCATGAACAGCTTCTTTCTCAATCTCTACGTATTCTTCCATTATTGGCCCAAAGTCTGAATCATATTCAATGGTTCAGACATGGTCGAATAATGATTGGGATTTAGGGTTTTCGAAGGAAGATAAGAGAGAGATTTGTTGAATGCAATTGAGTGGTTTGATGGTTTATGAGGAAGGTGGCCTTTAGGATTTAAAATTTCTATTTATAGGTCAAATGATTGTTTGTGTCCTTCTAATCTTCACAACATTAAAAATTTATGTCACAACATAAACGTTAGGTTTTTAGGCTTAAGTTATGTTGTGACATAAAAATAATTGTTGTGACAAACAATTGACCTAGGGTTTTTGGAACTTATGTCGTGACAAAGAAGAATAATGTCGCGACATAGTTCATTCAGCTCAAGTAAAATAATGTCGTGACATAAAAAGTATGTCGCAACATAATTTCCTGCAACTTCTAAAAGGCTAAACCAATCTTTGTCGCGACAAAGAAGGTATGTCGTGTCAATCCAATGAATTTTCCTCAAAATTTCACAATTAACATTTTTCAACCAATCAACACACAAAATAGTATGCAATACATTCATACCACTCAAAACATACTAGTGAAGACACATCTAACATCAAAGAACCTCAATTCAAGTATGAACAACACATCTCATATCTCTACTCAATATAATTCAACATCATGATAATCCAAGTATTCAAAAAATTTGGGCACAACAAAGTTACTTTTCATTTTCTGCTCTATAATGCTACACTCCCCCAAACTTTAAATATACATTATCATTAAAGAACAAGTTAGGGACGCAGAGAAACTCCCCCTTGTAGTACTTTCTGTATAATGAATTTGAGAAAGAATGCTTCTTCATAAAATTCATCTCTAATACAGCTTCATTGTCCTGAAAATCAACAAAATCACAAAATAAAATTTCAAACAAAATTAAAACTAAACTTCAAACACACAAAATTTAACAAAATTAAGTTAACTATGAAAATTAAAATTTACTTGGGTTGCCTCCCAAGAAGCTACTCATGTTTAATGTCTTTAGCTAGACATTTGCTGCAAAATGTTTTTCTTTCTGCAAAATTCTTCCATCTCTTCCAAATTTAGAACTAATATTCATTTATGTTCCCTCCAAGATAATGCTTTAATATCTGACCATTCACTTTAAACTCATTTCCGTGACCGCTCAATGCTCCAGCAAGGTGTAATTTACTATCAGGTAAGGACCACTCATCTGAATTTCGAAGCCTTTAAACAATAGCTTCGAATTGTACACAGCAGGACTAGCTCTCTTGCTTTGAATTCTCTCCTCATAATTTTCTGATCATGCCACTTCTTTGTCTTATCCTTGTAGATTCTGGCATTATCATAAGCATCATTCCTTAACTCTTCCAGTTCATTCATTTGGAGTAATCTCTTTTCCTTAGCAGCTTGGAGATCACAATTCAGTTTCTTTATGGCCCACATAGCTTTATGTTCAAGTTCAAGAGGGAGATGACAAGGTTTCCCAAATACAATCCTGTATGGGAACATTCCAATAGGTGTTTTGTAAGCAGTTCTATAAGCCCACATTGCATCATCTAGCTTCATAGACCAATCTTTTCTGCTTGAGTTCACTATTTTCTCTAAAATTTTCTTTATCTCCCTATTGAAAATCTCAGTTTGCCCATTTGACTGAGGGTGATAAGTCAATCCCATTACATGTCTAATTTCATATTTGTTCATGAGTTTTGAAAAAACCTTGTTTGCAAAATGGCTTCCCTCATCACTAATGATTGTTCTGGGTCTCCAAATCTGCTCAAAATATTTCTCTGAATAAACCCAACCACTGTGCTGGCATCATTTCTAGGACAAGCTATTGCTTCCACCCATTTGGATACATAATCCACAGCTAGGAGAATGTATAGATTTCCAAAAGAGGATGGGAAAGGTCCCATGAAGTCTATCCCCCATACATCAAATATCTATACCACCAGGATTCCTTGTAGGGGCATCTCATTTCTTCTTCTTATGTTGCCCATTCTTTGATATTTATCACAATGTTTTACCCATTCAAAACAGTTTTTCAATAGAGTAGGCCAATAAAAACTCAATTGAAGAATTTTATTGTTTGTTCTCTCTTCTGCAAAGTGTCCTCCATATGGTGATGCATGACATTTATCAAGAATTTCACCTTGTTCTGTTTCTGGTACACATCTACTGATAATCACATCTGCTCCTCTTCTAAAAAGTAGTGGGTCATCCCAAATATAAAATCTGCTATCAGTTCTCAACTTTCTTTTCTGCAGGTGGCTGAACCTGTGTAGGCATAATTCCATAGGCGATTTCACACATTAGCATACTGTGGTACTTTGACCTGATAACACAAATAGTCAGCTTCATCCGAAAGTTTTATGCTCTTTCAATTTCCTTTTCCTCTTGAGAGCGGTCTTTTCTGCCCAGACAAGTGATCATCCACCACATTGTCACTACCCTTTTGTCTTTGATTTCTAAATCAAACTCCTGGGCGCAGTGCAATACTCCATCCGATCGCCTTGGTTTGGCATCTTTCTTGCCATCGATACTTCATCAAGTAAAGATAATCAAGTGTGTATTATTACATGGGATCCTAATATGTAAGGCCTGAATTTTTCACAAGCAAACACCATTGCCAGCATCTCCTTTTCTATGGTAAAGTAATTCTCTTGTGCCTCATTGAAGGTTTTGTTGGCATAGTATATGGCCCTGAAGATCTTCTCGATTCTTTGTCCCAATACTGCTCCCATCGCATAGTCACTAGCATCACACATTATTTCTAACTCTTTGTTCTAGTCAAGTGTTACCATGATGGGAGCTGTAATCAATCTGGACTTAATTTCTTCAAATGTAACTTTGCATGATTCCTTAAATTCAAATTTTGCATCTTTTTCCAACAATCTGCATAATGGTCTAGAGATTTTTTAGAAGTCCTTTATGAATCTCCTATAAAACCCAGCATGTCCTAGGAAACTTCTTAGATAGAAACCTTTGCTTGGTCTACTTCTAACCCAGCTACAAAAATCTTGTGCCCCAAGACAATGTCCTTTCCCAATTCAAAGCTAAATTCTTGTCTTAGCACCTCTGAAGTACTATTTACAAATTTTCTAAGCATTTCTCAAAACTCGATCCGTATACTAAGAAGTCATCCATGAAGATTTCCATAGCCTCTTCCACCAGATCTGAAAACATAGACATCATACATCTTTGAAAGGTGGTAGGAGCATTACATAATCCAAATGGCATCCTTCTAGAAGCAAAGGTTCCATAAGGACATGTAAATGTAGTCTTCTCCTGATCCTCAGGGACTATGGCAATCTGGTTATATGCAGAATATCCATCAAGAAAACAATATTAGGGGTGTCCTACTAACCTGTCCAACATTTGGTTAATGAAAGGTAGAGGATAATGATCCTTTCTTATAGCAGTATTCAGTTTTCTGTAGTCTATACACACCCTCCATCATGTCATAGTTCTTTTAGGAATCAATTCATTCTTCTCATTTCTGATCACAGTGAATCCACCCTTTTTGGGAACCATAGGAACTGGGCTCACCCAAGGGCTGTCTAAGATTGCATATATGAAACATGCATTCAATCATTTCAGTACTTCTTTTCTGACAACTTCTTTCATTACTGGATTCAGTCTTCTTTGAAGTTCAATGGAGGTCTTTGCATTATCCTCCAAGAGGATTTTATGCATGCAGAAAGAAGGACTGATTTCTTTCAAATCTTCTATTGACCAAGCAATTGCTTCCTTGTATTTTTTAGAATCTCCAATAGTTTATGTTCTTCAAGGTCAGTTAATGCAACTGATATAATAACATGTTTTGCTTTTTCTGGTTCTAAAAAAGCATACTTCAAATGTTTGGGTAATTCCTTCACGGTTAACCCTTCTGAACTTATTTCTATTTCTTTTGCCTTCTCTTCATTGCTGCATTTTTCTGTGCTATGCTCATTCAAACTTAAGACTGTTTCCTTTAAATCAAAACTAGAATTTAGAAATCCAAAATCAAGATCATCAAGATACTGAAAATTCGTCTCATTTTCATTGATTGAATTCTAAAAATTACAACCAAACATCAGCTCAGGACTGATGGGAACTATTGTTTCACAGCCTTACAACTGGCACTTCACATCTCGGGATCAAGCCAAGCTTTTGTTCAAGTTGAAGTGTACTGCTTCTTCTCCCACCCTGAGAGTGAGTTCTCCATTTTTAACATCTATCAAGGCAGCTCCAATGGCTAGGAAAGGTCCTCCAAGTAGCAATGGAACTTGCGTATCTTCCTCCATATCCATAACTACAAAGTCCATAGGGAAAATGAATTTTCCCATCTTAATGAATGCATCTTCAAGGACTCCTTCTGGTTGTGCCATTGTCCTGTCTACCATTTGCAAGGTTATAGTTGTAGGAGTAAGCTCCCCTAAACTAAGTCTCTTTACCACTTATAATGGCATCAAGTTGATGCTAGCTCCTAAGTCACATAAAGCCTTCTTGAATTCAAAATCTCTAATGGTGCAAGGAATGGTGAAGTATCGTGGATCTTGCATCTTCTCCGGTAAGCTTCTCCTCGATCACTGAGACCGCATGTGGTCGCAAATTCACCACTCCTTTTTCAGCAAATTTTCTCTTCTTACTCAGAATGTCCTTCAAAAACTTAGCATAGTTAGGCATCTAAGTCAACTCCTCAGCAAATGGTAAATTAATCTCTATCTTCTTGAAGACATCTAAGAATCTAGAGAACTGCTCCTCCATTTTTGCTTTCTAAAGCCTCTGAGGGAATGGAACAACAAGCATGTAAGCTTGTTTTTCTTCTTTCTTTTTCAATTATCCTTTCTCTACCTACTGCTCAGTCTGCACCTCTTCTTTCTCAATCTCTTCAGCCAAGTCTGAACTGTTCAACTTAGTCTCTTTTCCAGTTTCTTCATTCTCTACTTTTTCAGTCTTTTTCTCCTCCTCTTCTTTCTCGTTTCTATCTCTCCACACTTAAGAGGATCACCACAATCCTTCTTAGATTCTTCTTTGTATCACTTAGAAGGCATCCTTGGACTGATTTGCATTGCTAGGCCGCTGTCTCTACTTGTGTCTCCATTTTAAGAGAGGCGTCTCTAAACACATTTATGCTTGTCTCAATGCTAGTAGCTCAACAAATTTCTGCTCATGAATATTTAGCAGCCTCTTATTTTCTCCTATGAATGTCAACATCTTGATCTCCTTTGTCCCTCGATATTCCACTCTAACTTCCTTTGTTTGCCTCGTCCGAACCCATGTAGCATACGTTGTTGAAAATTCTGCACTGGTCTTGGACCTTGCTGTGCTCCACCTCCATATGAGAAATTCTCATGGTTCCTGAGTTCTGGTGTGTAATGAGTTGGCAAGTTGAGGTTTGGCTTAAAGTTATAGCTTCTATTAGCATTGAGAAACTATGCCTCCTCAACTTGATAGGGACCCTCATGGGCTAGTCCCTCATCAGCACTACTCTTCTGCTCATTTCCATCAATTGTTCCCACTTCATGTGTTTGAGTGCATTCTTTTATCATTGTTTCCCATCTTATTCATCAATCCATCAAGTTTTGCTTCTATGGCAGTCATCCTGTTCAGCTCTATCACCCCACTTCCTTTCAGTCTGCTCCTGCTCCTTGAAGTCTCAAATGGAGCTCTATAGTTGCATTTGGCAAGATCTTCAATCAACTGTTTTGCCTCTTCAACACTCTTCCTCTTGAATACTCCATGCTTATCACTCTGCAGTGTACTCAATATGTTCCTGCCGAAACTCAATAACGCCTAAGCATAATACTCCCATGGAAGTCCATTGTGTCATCTCCATAGAGAATGGAGTTCTAAAAGGATCCTTAGTTATTGATATCCAATGAAGTAAATCATGGGGAGGTTGATTGTTTGATTTGGTAACCGATTGATTTAAGATTATATTATCCACGAGAAAGACGAGTGATAGGATTCTAGGGTTTCCACTTATCCACAACTAGCTAACAAGCATCTCTCACTTATATTCTCATCTAGGATCCATTGAGGAATGGTCTTTTGATGGAAGATATGACTTAAAGCTTACAAAAAGAAGGATAGGAGAATGATGTCAAATACTCACTTAGAAAACTTATACAAACACTTAGCATGCATTTAGGTTCAAGCACAATGTGTACCAAGATTCTCTTGTTCACACATTGTCAATAATATGTCCAACTGAGCATTTAGAGAGAATGTAGTAAGTATTTAATATCATGCAACTTCTATTGAAGCATAAGGGGTGAGAGAGTGTTGTTACCTTTGTTGGTGATGAGTTTCAATCTTCCCATTCGAGGTTTGTAACTCCATTAAAGCTTGTGGAAATGACTAATAAATGCAAGAACATCCCACATAAATGCAAGTAGAAGAGAAATGAATACTATAGATTGATGTAAAACTGAATGAAGGAAGTTTAGAGATGAAGCTACAGATTAAAAGACTTAGACTAAGTATTACAAGTGATTAACTACAAAAACAAACAAAGATCTAAGCTATGCAAAATAGAAATTGCAAGAAACCCTAGAAAAATAGAGAAAATCCTAACTAAAACTAAGGAAACCCTAACTTAGGAGCTGTGTGTGTTCAACTCAACTGCCAAAGAGGTTTAAATAACCCCCCTCCCTAAACAACTACACAAACGGGGGAGCAAAATACGACCGTGCCCTTGCATAAATATCATAATTTCGACTACACCCGGTTGAATCTAGAGCACAAAGACTAGTACTCACTTTTCGCACTGCATCTACATCCTAATCGGGCCTTTAACAACTTTGAGTCCCACTACATCAATACACTAGTACTCACTTCCAGACCTTTAATACTTTCAGTACCGGTACTCACCTTTAATTTCTGCATAATTTCACTCCTTAGATGCACGGAACCTCCCGTTGGCACATAAAACATCGAGTGACCATCCCTGCAACTTTGAAAGTCCTCCATCACATTGGGGAACCATTCTTGAGGTTGAGGAGAGAGGAAGAACAAGATTTGAGTAGGCTTTGGCAAATTGCTTCAAAATTTGGCTCAGCTTGGAAGTGAAAACGCACATAAGTGCTTCCTTCAAAACATGACTGCCCTCTAAGCATCCAAAGACACTTCAAAAAGGTGCAAGGAACATCGAACAACCTTCAAGAGCATAAAAACAAAAAAGAAAGTCAAAAGCACCTATTCTACACAAACTAAAGTCAAAATACAAGCTAGAAAGGCTAAAAGCAAGTATAAATACTGTACTTATTATGTTAGACACGCCCCCCAACCTCGCCTGCAGTCCCTACAAGATTTTGAACTAAAAAGAACTAAAACAACTAAGAGGCACAATAAAGTACAAAGAAACCAGTTAAGCATTGAAAAATTCCAAAATAAGCAAACATGAACATAGTACTATAACTTTACAAAATATGCCAACATTTGAACTCAATAAGCACCAACAATTCTAAGTGTAGTGATAATCCAATGAGAACTTTCACAAAACCAGCAACACTCATATAGAGGAACAAAGGCACTGAAATTGGAATAGAATGAAGTCACCTAAAGGGAATAAAACTTCATTGATGAAAGAAGCATTTAACAATACACAAGTACTTAAGCATACCAAGTATTCATAAAGGAACAACTAACAAAATTAAAATAAAAAAGGACTTCTAGGCTTTTAATGACCACGGGTTACACAAAAGGGCTTTCAAGAAACAAATTGGGTGTTGGCATGACATGGCTGATATTGACAACACCACCCTATGCTAACCCAAGAACTCTAACTACTCTTCTTCATAATCCTCTTCGTCAGTCAAGAATGCATCTTCATCCACACAATCATCAAGCTCGTTAGAATCCCCTTCCGTTGGGAGGGGTCCTTTCAACAATGTGGGGCTACCTCCCAGCGCATGAACCTTCTCTCAGACGGAGAGCCTGTGGTCAATCTGTTTCTGTTTTCCTAAGATGCACTTAAACCACCCTTTTATCCTACGCTCCATCCTCTTCAAAGGATATGTACTCTTTGGTTCAGGAGTCGATGATGAAGATGCTCCTGTAGTGGCTGGGGAAGGCTGAGCTGAATGAGGCTTCACTGAAGCGGCTCTACTTTTGGATTTTTTTATACTTGTCATGGGACCCAGACGAGGGGGAACCATGTAACACCCCGAAATATACCTAGTCGTTTTCGATATGTTTAGGGTATTTTGTAAGGCATCCCTGACTGCCGTGAGTTAAATGCTAAACATCGGAACTAGAGACCCTGGGAATTTACAAGACTTAAGAATAAAATTGTAAATTGTCTAAAGAGGGACTTAAAAGTCATAGTTGGCAAGATTTGAGGTCAAAGTGGAAATAAAATAAGCTGTTAAATGGAAGAGAAATGGGGTCCAAAAGCAAATAAGCAAACTTAACAAAAAAATGGGTTTTTAGGGCCAAACAAGGCCTTGTAAGTAAACATGGGGATTTTAAGACCAAATCGGGTTCCCATGTTTTGGGGGGAGAGGAGACAAACCGTGAAGAGAGAAGAAGAGAGGAGGAAGAGGAAGAGAAGAGGAAGAAGAAGAGAAGCCAACAAGCCAACAAGGTGCTGGAAACTACTTGAGTATGGATTTTCAGAGTGGATCATGGAATTTAAGGCTTGATATGGTTAATATCTTGTTCTAAATCTAGGGTTTTGGATAGAATTGCATCATAACCTTAGATTTCTTTGAAATTAAGGTCAAGTATAACCCACAAGGAACAAGATAATTATGAATCCTTCCTTTGTTGTTGGATTCATGGTTAAATGAAAGGAAATTGAGTTAGGGTTTTGATCAAACCCTAACAAATCTTGGTACTTGGTGTGTATATGAGTGGTAACCCATATTAGAATGATATTGGGAGAGATTAATGGAAAGGTTTTGAAAGAAGACAAGAAGTGAAAGAGGAATTGAGAAAAGAGATTCAAGGTGAATGGAACATCAGATGTGTGTAGGAAGTGTAGGAGTGATCCATGGAATGAAAGTATGAAAATGGGGAAAAACACACATTCTGGGCACTTTTGAGATTTGTACTGGTACAAGTTGAACTTGTACTCGGTACAATTTCGGATCTGGTCATTTGGATCTCAACTTGTACCGTACATTTAGATCTGTACCGGTACAACCTATTCTTGCCTTTCCTGCTTCACCAGTTTCGTATTTTGGCCATAACTTGCTCATTTCTTATCCGATTTGAGTGATTCAAGTGGCTACGTAAAATAGACTTCAAGGAGAACAAAACTTAAAGAATAGGCATCACCAAATTCTGATCCTAAGTGGCCTAAAAATTCACTCAAAGTGGGGCCAGCAAGCCAAATTCTGGTTCCAGCTTTGAACATAGAGTAGTCCTGTTGTTTCACGTACTGGAGTTCCGGTGTTCAATTGGGTGATTCCAGTTGTAATAGAACCCTTAGCACCTTATATTTAAAGGAGTATAAAGATCCAGTGTCAAATATCGAGACAAGGCACTGGAAAATAAATATTTCACACTGTTCCTCGGAAAAATTGGTAAACTGACTAGTTGGCATGAAAATGCCATAACTCGAAGCCTGAAGATCCGATTGAATGATTCCAATTTCTGAGTAAAGACGATTCATGTATGAATGTTAATATATGAAAGATATATGACCATATGACTACCTAGACCAAAGAATGAATGAGTGGACGTCCCGCTGGTGCTCGGCACTCCTGGTGCTTCAAGATATCCCGCCGGGTGCTATGGCACTCCCGCGCGTGCTTAGCACCAAGCTGATCAAGTGCCCTAAGACTCCCGCGTACGCTACGCACTCCCGGTCATGAGCAGCACGCCTGATCGGGTGCTCCCAAGACTTCAACAAAAGCACAAGACTTTCGCTTTGTATTGTACCTCGGTACTTATTACATCAAGGCCCCAATTTCCATTCTTAGGATTGGTCTAGGTAGTCGATGTATTGATATGATAAGACACTAAATTAAGAATAAGTGTAAAGATCTAAAATGTACCTCGTATCTGATCTCGCTTCCGTAGTACCTACGGGTACTCCCAGATCCGACAAGTCTTGTCTCGTAGATAAGTCCCTGTAGTACTCTACGGGTACCCCAGATTCCGATAAGTCTCAGATCCGAATAGTTCTGCCCAGATTCGATCCGTTCGTAGCACCCACGGTACCCTCAGATCCGACAGCTCCGCTGCACCTACTCTGCACGCCCCGTCTCTCAGATAAGTCATGCAAGACCTACGCGTGCCCCAGACCGATAAGTCTCCTCGTCTTCAGATAGGTTCAGTACCCACGGTACTCCGCATCCTACAAGTCCCGCCTCCGAATAAGTTCGCACCTACGTGGTACTCGCCTCCCGACAAGCTCGCAGTACCTACGGTACTTCAGATCTGAAAATGTTCTGAGCTCACGGTACCCCCGTATTTTAATTAAGTTCCGTTCTGTCTCTCGATTAGTTCTCAGAGTACCTATGGGTACTCGCCTCGATTGAACCCCTGTCAATAAGTCCTCGACCGATAAGTTCAGAGTACCTAAGGGTACTCTTGTATTTGAATAAGTCTTGTAGTACCTAATCTGCACTCATGTATCCTCGAATAAGTCCCGTTTTGATTAAGTCCCCAGAGTACCTTCGGTACTCCCGCATTCCCGAACAAGTTCGCAGGGTACTCACGTACTCTATGATCCGATAAGTCCTCAGATCATCAAGTTCCGTCTCCGATTAAGTCTTGTCTCGCTTAAGTCTCCGTAGTACCTACGGTACCCCCGTTTCGATTAAGTTCCAGAGTACCCAAGGGTACTCTCATTCAAGAACATAAGTATAAGTTCTCAGATACTCCACGTACTCGCATTCCGCAGCCAAGTGCAAGTTCCGTAAAATAAGTATAAGTCCAGTCGGACCTACGGGTACTCAGATAATGAATCCGTGGATTCAGACTTCACGTAAAGACCACGTCCGTATCTGTATAAGTCTGATCCGACCTTGTATGTGATATGATCCTGATCTGTTCCGACTCATCGTACCTACGGGTACCTTCGCAAAAGAATAAGATCCGAAATACAAGAATCAGTTCTGTAACACAAGTATAAGATCTGTAAGACAAGAATAAGTCCTGTACACAAATATAAGTTCTGTAAGACCAGTATAAGTTCCGTAATATACATGTAAGATCCGAAATACATGTATAAGTTCTGTAATACACGTATAAGATCCGAAATACCAGTATAAGTTCCGTAAGACAAGTATAAGTTCATTAATATACATGTAAGATCTGAAATACATGTATAAGTTCTGTAATACATGTATAAAATTCAAAATACATGTACATGCTTCGTAATACCAGGATAAGATCCGAAATACCAGAATAAACTCTGTAGTACAAGTAGAAGATCCGTAGGATAGGCTCAGAAAGGCCAAGTATAAGATACGAAGTACTAATATAATTCAGACACCTACTTCGTATCCCGCATAGTCTCGATAACGATAAACCCGTAGAAAATCTACCTAGCACCCAAAGATAAGTATAGGCATACGCTAACCTAGTTCTTGTTAGATATGATACCAACACAGTTGGTATCGTAACGCATATTCGATCAAGTAAGTACTTACGGTACTCCCAGATAAGATTAAGTTCCTTCGCGAACCAAGATATTATCCTCAGAATTTTCGTGATACCTACTAGTACCTCCGAACAAGTGTAAACCCGTAGATAAGTATAAGTTCTATAAACTCCTACTGAGATCGAGATATAAGCTCAAGACAAAGATAATTTATGAAATCCGACAACAAGAATAAGATCTGACTGATATAAGTATAAGACCCGGATAAGAATAAGTTTGTCATGAGTATAAGATCCAATAAGGATAAGTCTGCCATAAGTGTAATTCCTAAGTAAGTATAAGATTGTTATAAGTATAAGTTCAGTATCGTTTATAAGGAATCTGAATAAGCATAAATATGGATCCTATGGGAGACATAAGCATTCTGTTAAAAGTCACAAGGCAAGTAAGTAGACGTAATTATTTTGATGACACAAATAGGAACCCAATCTGAAATCCCGAAAATCATGAGTTATGTAAGAGATGAATTGATGCCTCACACGTGATATGTCTAAGTTTCTGTTCGAATACATCCGACCTCGGTTATATATTGGTTTATATGATTCATGATGATTTTGATATTTGTTTATGTTATAAGTTTATCATGATTCGCCTAATGCATGTGCACGTATATAAGTTATAAGATATGCTTCCCACTAAGCGTGTAGTTTAGCACGGGTTTTTAACTGTAGGTACAAAGGAGAAGACATCAAGAAACATCCGCATACTACCAACAACACACTTGTAAGGGTTCACTATATGTAGGTTCCGCGCTCTGATTTGTAAATGTAAAAATTCAGTTTTGTATTTGTAAATGGGACTCAGTTATATGTATATAATATTTTGATTATGTTATAGGATGTGGGCCATACCCACAGGTACAAGTTTGGTTTAAAAAAATCAGGTAAAGAGTCCTGGCCCTGAAGCCCTCGCGTCCCGCGGAACTGCCCGATCGCCAATCGGTCGGGCCGGATCTCTGGGCGGACAAACCATCTTTCCCCGGCTTCGCCCCCTTATACCCATGCCGTTTTCACTAATTTAAGAACTAAAGGCTGGATATGGAATGTAACTCTTTTCACTCGTGGACTTAATGAAGTCTCTCATGATGCACCATATCACAACACCATAGTCAATAAGCCTCCCATTCATCACTTCATACAAGAACTGAATTTCTTCCTTACTTGGAAGCTTTTCTTTCCCCTTAGGCACAATCATATTCTGAACGATCTTGTTCATCAATGCATACTCAGGTTTTAGCTTCCCCGGGATGAACTCTTTTCGCAAAAATCCTCCCATAGGCACCGAATTAGTGCACATGGCATTGGTAAACAACCCAGCCTCGAACTTTGTGATGGCACGGAATGGATAAGGTCTATCACCAATGCTAGGACGAAAAATTCCAAATATATGGCAATTGATTCGGTCTACCGATGTTTATTACTAGAAACTGTGGTCTCCAAAAGGAACTCCTTATCAGGATTCTCACTCAAGTTAGAGTAGAATTCTCTAACAACTAAGGGGAGATAACCTTTTACCTCGTTGCAAATAAACTGTAACTTCTGAGCCTTTATGATTGCATGAATGGGGTGATCAAAAATAAAATTTTCAATTTGCATGCCCCTTTCATAGTGAAAGCCTCTCTTTGCAATTGAGTGGGCCCACTTTGCTCGCACGGCTTCAGTAGATTCATCAAACATTTCCTCAATCTCCTCATCTTCACTTTCTTCCTCATTTTCTGATGATTGATTCTTACGCTTTCCCTTGCTCTTTTTTACCACTTAAGAAGTGTCAGTCTTTCTCTTTTTCACGGCTCGCTCCATAAAAGAGCTGGCAGCCTTTCCTTTCCCAGTATTTTTAATCCTTGCCATAGATACAACAACAAGAGATAACACTACCAAGATTTCCCACACACACAGAAAACACTCCCACAAGCCCATTTCGACAAGCACTGGACTTCCCTTCCCCATATCCCTCAAAAATTTTCGACCCACAACCTTTGTGGCAATCACACAATCCAACCAGACAAATAATACCACAACCCAACAGCACACAGTAGAGTCCATACCAAGACAATAGTACAAACCACAATATAAGGCTCAAAATGTGAGAGAGAAGCTCACTTACCCACAAAAGGCTCCAAAATATCCAAATTTCAGGTGAGAACTCCAATTTCGACCCCTTGATAAGCAACAACCCTTCTCGAACACAACTCTTGTGATGAAATGGTTAGGAAGAGACTTTGAAGGTTAAGAATGATGAGGATGGGGTGATGGTGTGATGAGAGGGTGTTTGGATGATGGGAAAGTTGGCTAGGGTTAGGGTTTTGATGGTGAAAAATAGTGAGATGGTTTGGGGATTTTGGATGGTGAGAGAAAAGAGAGAGGAGAGAGAGTTTTAATTCACAAATGGGGGGAAATTTGCATAAATAGGGCAAAATCGCACTTGAGTACCGGTACTGGGCTTTGAGTACCAGTACTGAAGTGCCACTACACTTCCCTTCAACTTGAGTACCGGTACTGAGCTTTGATTACCGGTACTGAGCCACTTGTAGACATTTAATAGATTTTAAGTACCGATACTCACATATCTACACTTTCGCATCACCTAGTAGAAAATTCAAACGCACTCCATTACATACCAAACTTTAATAATGCTTCAATTTCCATCCAAACCCACTTGTGCATATCTCAATGCATATTCAAACTTGCTCAGCACCTTCACACTCCCTTTGAAACAAGCTTACTAAAAAATGACCATGGATCCTAAGGTTTTGAGCAAATTTGGCAACTTTTAGGCTCAACAAGGGTCAAATGGTGACATAGCATGATTTAGAAGTTTAAATGATCAACAATGGTCTAAAATCATCCTTCAATTGTGTACGGAAGTTCCAAAATGAAAAAAATGCATGAAAATGTCAAGGCTATGCAAAAATGCACAAAATGAAGCCAAAACTAAGCAGATTTGAGCTTGGAAATAAGAAATCAATGACTTGTGATAATTACGATACCAAAGGTATTCAAGATGAACAAAAATGGTACAAGCCATGATTCAAAAATGAGAAGAGACAATAAATGGATGAAAATGATCCCAAATATGACGGAGTGGTCTTGTTCAAGCCTGTTGGTGTGAATGTGCAGTAGGAATGTACAGAGTTCATAACCCAAGTTCAAAAGTTCAAGTTCCATTCTCATGTAAGCTTAAAATCGAAAAACTTTATGCAATTAACTTACTAAAAACACTTAATTAAACCCAAACAAGCAAAACATAATCCTTAAACAAAAAGAAGCTACACTGCGAGTATGAGTATGAACACTAGTATATACCCCCCCAGCAACTGAAATAAGCATTGTCCTGAATGCAAGAAAAGGTAAACACTAAGGAATGAACTGACGAGCGAGGGAACTACACATGGGTTAGAGTATCCACAATTCCAAAAAGAATGATTAGGAACAAAAAAGAAGAGACTATATACAATGAGTAATAACGTAAATTACCTCGATGGGGCATCCCGTAGACCGGATCTACCAACTCTCAATACTCTCCTGACAGTTAAAGTTCTCAAGAAATGGCTTTAGGCGCTGACCGTTGACTTTAATGATTTTTCCATTCTTTGGATTCTCAATTTCGACTTCTCCATAGGGATGAACTGACTTGACCACGAAAGGGCCAGTCCACCTAGAACAAAGTTTGCCTGGGAAAATGTGCAAATAAGAACTGTACAAAAGTTCCTTCAGTTGAGGCTCAAAGGTCTTCCTCACAATGTGTTTGTCATAGAAAAGCTTGACCTTCTCTTTGTAAATTCTGGAGTTCTCATAAGATTCACGCCTCATTTTGTCAAGCTCATTCATTTGCAACATCTGTTGTTGGCCTGCTTTAGCCAAATTAAAATTGAGAGTTTTAATGGCCCAATAAGCCTTGTGCTCCATTTCCACCGGCAAATGCTTTGCCATAAAGCAACCTATAGGGAGACATACTAAGAATGGTTTTAAAAACAGTGCGGTAAGCCCAAAGAGCATCGGTTAGTCGAAGAGACCAATCCCTAAGATTAGGGTTATTCTAAAATGTGTTTTATCTCCTTATTAGATAGTTCGACTTAACCATTAGTCTTTGGTGGTAAGCGGTAGAAACCTTATGTGTGACTCCGTACTTTTTAACCAAATTCTCAAACGGTCTATTACAAAAATGGAGGCCACGATCACTAATGATCGCACGAGGCATTCCAAAACGAGAAAAAATGTCTTCTTTCAAAAATTTCAAAACCACTTTATGGTCATTAGTTCTTGTTGGAATAGCCTCCACCCACTTAGAGACATAATCAACCGCCAATAAAATGTAAATATACCCACAAGAAGAGGGAAAAGGGCCCATGAAGTCTATACCCCAACAGTAAAAAATTCCAATGATTAAAATGGGGGTAAGAGGAATCATGTTTCTTTTTGTAACACCTCCTAGTTGTTGGCACCTAGCACAAATTTTGCAGTATTCAAAACAATCTTTAAAAGGCGTGGGCCAATAAAACCAAATTGCAAGATCTTAATATCAGCCTTGCGCAAAGGCCCTCCACATTTCGCACGATAAAAGGTGAGTACCCCCATTTAGTCGTCATTAGGTACACACCTTCTCATCAACTGATCAGGGCAATATTTAAAGAGATATGGGTCATCAAAATAGTACATCTTAACATCAACCATAAATTTTCTCTTTTGTTGAGAAGTTCAATTCTTGATGGGATTTGTCCCGTCACCAACAATTCACAATGTCAAGATACCAAGGACAATGGACAAGAGCAAACACTGCTCGTCAGTGGAAAGGTCACCCAGGGGCGTGCACTATCATAAGTTGTCTCTAAAACCAAATGAGAAAGGTGGTCAGCTACCACATTCTCGACTCATTTCTTATCCTTAATGGTCAAATTGAACTCTTGACAAAGTAGGATCCACCTAATGAGACAGGGCTTAGTATCTTGTTTAGATAGCAAGTATTTTAGTGCTGCTTGGTCAAAGAAAATGATTATGGGAGACCCTACAATGTAAGACCTGAACTTATCTAGGGCAAAGACTATAGCTAAGAACTCTTTTTTCCATAGTTGTATAATTGGACTGGGCGGAATCTAGAGTCTTTCTAGCATAATAGATCACAAAAGGTTTTTTATCTTCTCTTTGCCCTAAGACAACTCCTACAGCATAATCACTAGCATCACACATGATTTCGAAAGGCATGTCCCAAATAGGAGGTCGCATGATAGGAGGCGAGACTAACATACTTTTCAACTTTTCAAAAGCCTCCTCACATGCTTATGACCATTCAAAAATGACATCCTTGGCAAGCAAACTGCACAAGGGACAAGCTATGGCACTTAAATTTTTTTATGAACCTCCTATAAAACCTTGCATGACCTAGGAAAGACCATATGTCTTTAACACATTTAGGAGTAGGTAAATTAGAGATCAACTCAACTTTGCATTGCCCAATTCTCCTATTCCTTCCTTTGACACTACATGTCTTAACACAACTCAGGTCACCATGAAGACACTCTCCCAATTTAAAACTAGAGTTTTCTGCTCACGTCTTTCCAAAACTCCCCTCAAATTTTCTAGACATCCCTCATATGAATCTCCAAAGACAGAGAAATCATCCATGAATATCTCCATAATCTTCTCTATCATATCACTGAAAATACCCATCATGCACCGCTGAAAAGCTCCCGGTGCATTACATAATCCAAAAGGCATCTTCCTAAAGGCAAACGTGCCAAAAGGACATGTGAAAGTGGTTTTCTCTTGATCTTCTAATGATATCTCAGGAAAGCAATAAAAGTCATGCCTAGCGACTCTCTCCAACATTTGGTCCACAAAAGGTATGGGAAAATTATCTTTCCTAGTGCCAACATTAAGTTTCCTATAATCTATGCACACCTTCCAACTTGTAGTGACCCTAGTAGGTATAAGCTCATTATGTTCATTTGCCACCACAAATGACTCTAATTTCCTTTGGCACTACTCAAAGTTGAAGCCACCCATTTGTCGCCTACAATAGGGTAAATGACACCTACATTTAGGAGTTTCAAAACCTCTTTCTTGACAACTTCTTTCACGGCCTCCTGGTTGCCTAGATGGTTTAACATCCTCTTCCAAGTGAATCCTATGAGTCAAATCAAAGGGTTGATCCCCTTAACGTCCGCAATGGTCATCCTATGGCGGTTTGGTAGGCCTTCAGAATTTCTAAAAGTTTTGTCTCTTGATCAAGATTTAGAGAGGAAGATATGATCACAGGGAAAGTCTCTTCACTTCTTAGGAATGAGTATTTGAGATGAGATGGTAGAGGCTTTAATTCAAGCTGGCTTCTCTTTAGATGGAAAAACTCTCTCCTCAATTAGAGGAAATTCTTCAAATCTAGGTGTCCACCCATTGGTTTCCATTACCTCACTGTGCTCAAGTATGGAGTATACAAACTCCATTTCAGGTGTGGTTACTTCCTCAACACACTTAGGGCTCACTAGACAAGACTTGAGAGGGTCATCACATGAAAAATGATCTACATATTCCTGCACGACGGATTCTATCACATTCACCTCGCAAATATCTTCATCATCCCCTACTTCCTTAATAACATTGAAAATGTTCAAGTTCACAGTCATGTTGCCAAAAGACAAAGTCATCAACCCTCCCCTACAATGTATAATGGCATTAGCAGTGGCCAAGAAAGGCCTACCAAGAATCACTGGAAACTGACTCCTTGGACTCACCACAGGCTGAGTATCAAGTATGACAAAGTCCACAGGAAAGTAGAACCTATTCACTTGCACCAATACATCCTTTACTATACCTCTAGGAATCTTCACACTACAGTCAGCTAGCTGAAGGGTAATGTTAGTAGACTCTAACTCTCCTAACCCTAGCTCAACATACACCACGTATGGCAACAAATTCACACTCGCTCCCAAGTCTACTAAAGCACGTTCCAACTTCGAGTTTCCTACCACTATGGAAATGGTGGGGATTCCTAGGTCTTTGTATTTGGGGGGTAAATTATTTCTAATCAGAGAGGTGGATTATTCGGTCATAAAGGCATCATTGTGTACACCTAACTTCCTCTTCACAGTACACAAGTCTTTCAAAAATTTAGCAAATGAAGGGATTTATTTTATGGCATCCAACAAGGGAATGTTCACTTTAACCTACTTGAACAACTCATAAATTTCAACATGATTATTCAATTTTTTTGGAATTCTCAACCTATGGGGATATGGAGTGGGAGGAGCATGTTTAGCTTTATCTTTATCTAACTCTACATCAACAACATCGGCTTTAGGGACATTAGGCTCATCAATCACATCATCATCCCTTTTTGGTTCATTTTGAAAATCTTTTGAAATCTCTTTAGGAATATCCTTGGGATGGATGGTTTTATCAATTGTTTTCCCACTTCAAAGAGTGGTGATAGCCTTACAATGTTCAAAGGTCCCATCATTTTGACTTGAGGTCCCAACACTATTTTGACCTTGGGTTTTGAATGGGTTGAGAAGGGAATTTCCCTTTTTCTTGTTGAGAACTCCCCATAGAGGCGGCCAACTTAGTAATTTGAGACTTCACATCATTTATAGTTGTTCAAAATTCAATGTTCGTTGACTGTTGAGATTGGACAAACTGTGCTACAATGTCTTCCAAATTTCTTTTATGTGGAGGTTGGTAAGGTTGCTGATTTTGATTTCCTTACGGAAAAGGGTGAAAGCTTTGGCTAGGATTCGTAGAAAATCCTCGTGGCCCTTGATTTTGGAAATGAGGAGCTTGATTTGAAAACCCTTGGTTTTGAAAATTTTGACTTTGTAAGACCCGAGAAATTCCAATTTTTGGAATAAGGGCAAAATCGTAAATTTGATTACAAAATTGTAATTACGGTTAAAAATCCGTAATTAATTCTCTAGATCTCAGATGATGAAACGGATTGTACCGCTGAATCGTCTCGCGGAAATTCTAGTTAGCACGCGTAAAATTCTCATAATTCTCGAGGCAATGAGCTCAGACGCGAGGCATCGCGCTCAGTGTCAGAATCGGTTTTCGGCATGAAAGCCACATATAACATGTACCATGCGTACCATAAGTGGTATGAGTAGAGAAATGATGAAAAAGGACGGCCGAGGTAGTGCCGAATATCAAATCTGAGAAAGAGGGACATAATGGGTATTATAGAATTTGACTTAAGTGACTAGAAGACGAAATACCTAATAGTGTTTCTTCTCCCTCAAAAGCAAAGACAAAAAAACGTGAAATGCAAACCAGAAATCCAGCAGCCACCATTTTTGAGAGCTTTTTAGAGAGAGAGAGTGCTTCTCTCTAAGATCTGCATGATCCACACCGTCGGGCTTGCCGACTGAGCAGGTGAAGGAAACGCTCGACGCGGAGCAAAGCACAAGGTGGACCCCGGATTTGCGAGTTTTGACAAACTCAAGAGGTGTGGATTTTCCTCCTACTTGCGCTTTTTTATTCCCATTTTTAAGGGTTTTTCGGGATGTTTCGTTAGTTTGAGGCCGTGAGGTTTGCTTGATCTGGCCCCAAAACTGTGGGACCTAATTGTTAGAATTTTTGAGATTTGTGGAGATGGGTTTGATCGCCTCGTAATTTTAGCGGCTCGGGGTCTTTAATTCCAGAATTTTTGCTTTAAATCATGCTTGATGCGAATAAACGCCGGAATTGGTTATTGACGGCCCCAAAACACGACGAATTATGGAGATTTTACCGTCCGTGACAGTCCGTAAACCGGTTGTGGCTACTGTAGTGGAATTTATGCATTAAATTCTATGTTGCATGTATGAGACCGAATATTAAGGAAATCGGTTTTAAAATTGGAACCGATAGATGGGCTGCCGCTCGTGACGCCCACTTCCCGCTTGGGGACGACCTGGTGTTTTAGATAATTTATTGAATAAATTATGCTTTGGTGATTAGGAGACCGGAATTGGGAGACGGAAATCGGTTCCACCAAGAGGAACCGGGTGGAAGCGTAGTCACCCAGTGGACAGCCCACTTGTTCGCTTTCTTGGGACTATAAAAACAGTCCCGGGTTTGTGTGAAATGGATAAGAATTGTCCATGTGTTGTGTGCTTGAAATGGTATGAAATGAATGGCTTGATATGTGTGGAACTAGATAGGTTAAGACATTATTTTAATGTGTTAGTACAATGACACAATTACATGGAATTAAATCGTGTTATAAGCCATCGAGATGATTAAGGATTTGCCCAAGTGAGCTAATTTGGGTGATGGTTGATATCATTGAATTACATGTGTAATTGGTAGCTGATTGAAAATATGCATATTGTCATATTGTGTAAATGGTTTTGAAAATGGCATAATGGGTATTTTCATGCACTGCAACCTGTAGTTAGGTGTGAGTGCATGACAAGGTATTTTTATAAAACGGATATGGCTGCGAAAGGAATTTCAAAGGATGATATTCCTCGAGAATTGGGTTGGGAGAGATGGGCCAACAGATCACTCGATGAGACTCATGACTGCTTCTTAAAGCTCACCAACCAATTCACCTCGGAGGGTAGTCCCATATTTGTACCCGAATATTAGCATTTTCAAGAACAAAAGTTTTGTTTTGAAAATGATTATTTTCTCATACATGGCTTAGGCAAGTGAGTGAGTCGGTGAGGACTCGTGACATGGGGTAATCATGGTAGACATTCAAGTAGGATCATGTATTTACTTGAGTGTGTGTTTACTTTGATATCAAGAGATCGCACTTAGGTTGTGAGTAGCCCACTTAGGTATCTCCCACGAGCTTTAGCTCACCCCGTCGTGGGACCCCCCTTATTTCAGGTACAGGGAGCGCTCGAAAAGACGATCCATTTTGAAGAAGCCAGCCTGTGATTTTGATGGTTTTCGACATAACATGTATTGTACTTGTAGATTTTAATATATGTTTGTATAAACAAAAAAGTGCTATCAACTATTGAATTATCGGGAGATAATTGAAGAATAATTATGATAATTGATTTTATGAGTATTGGTTTATGAGCCCAAGAGGCATTTTTAATTATGTTGGGATTATATTGCATATACTGATCGTCAGACAGTATATGCAAAATTGCCAGAGCTCCCCGTACAAAGGAGACTCTGCCCGATTTTCTAAAGTGGCGTCGGGTAACCCGACATCCACTTGTATTCCGCGGGTTGACGGGTAGTCAACGGACCCCCGGGATCGGGGCGTCACAGACTTGGAAAGTTTTGGTTTGGAAAACCTTGGTTGCTTTGAAAAGGATTTTGATGTGGGTTGCTCTCACTGAGGGAAGATGTCCTCCATCACCTAACTAAAGTTAGGTGTTTACTCCAATTCCTGACATAAGCTCGAACATGGAGAGTCAAGGGCTTCCTTGGGTAATTGAGAGCATTAGCTTGCTCGATTTGGATGGCTCCCTTTACTTGGGGAAGATTAGGGCAATCAGTGGTCGAATGAGTGGGTCAAATGAGTGGGGTCATCACAAATGATGCATAATTCTTCCATCCTAGGTCCCGTAGGTGCCGAAGGCACTTTGGATACAGTGGTCACCTCATTCACTTTTTGCATTTCAATGACCTCTAACTTCCTAGTCAAGGTAGCTATTTTGGCTTCAAGGTCATCATTCTCTTTCACATGATGTTTTCCTCCTCTAGCTGGCGTACTATGCACTCTAAAGGGAATCAAGGGAAGTAGCGCCTCCCACTCGAGCATTTTCCACTATTTTATCAAACATCGCACAGCCTCTTCGTGGTTTTTCTCATAGACTGATAACCCCCACTCATCATTTGATATATTGTTTACAGTATATAGAGAGTCCTTGATGAAAATAGGCAACAATTTGGCCAATATCCAAACCATGATGAGGAACAGCATGGAGAAGTTCTTTGTATCTTTCCCATACAGTGGCAAAAGATTCACCCGGTTATCAGAAAAGTTTTGGATAGCCCGCATGAGTGCATTAGTGCGCCCTGGAGGGAAGAATTTGTTTAAAAATACACTTCACATGTCCTCCCAATTAGAGATTGAATCAGGAGTAAGAGAATGAAACCATATTTTAGCCTTTTCCTTTAGAGAGAAAGGAAACAAAACCAAACAGATTATGGGAGGGGTGATCTTGTACAAAGGAAAGCGCCGCAAACATCTTCAAAGTCTCTCATGTATGAGTAGGGGTTCTCATAATCGAACCCCTGATATTCAGGGAGAAAATGAATCATCTCTGGTTTCACAGGAAAACAGTTAGCCTCTTTAGGTAGGCGAATACATGAGTCTTTTGTGGTTCTTTGAGGTCTTAAAATCTCACTGAGGGTTCTACCAACATTAGGCAAAGGGGCAAGGGGAGCTCGATAATGATTATATTGAGGATTGACATTCTCCCCTCCCACCGCTAAGGTTGCCGGCGGTACAACACCATCTCCTTATCTTGGAGGATCATAAGATCTTTGTGGGTTAAAAGGTAACCCTTGCTCATTTGGATTAAAAGGAATTTGTTGATTTTCTATGTGCTCCATTGGAGGAGTGGAAGGTAAATGAAACAAACATCTTACAATTGAGTTTCAAGGACTTTGTTGAGGTGTGATTCTTACAAGTCGATGTTGCTCATCACGAGTCCACACCGACATGCACCAATATCACCCCAACAAGAGCAGTATTCACAGATATTATATGTACAAAGAATTTTTCTTTTTTTTTTACACAATTTAAGAGAATGAAGAGGACTTACCAGATTTGCAATGCAATTGCAAATTACCACTAGCTCTCTTTGGATCAACTAGAACACTCGCCACTCCCCGGCAACAACGCCAAAAATGCTTATCACTCTGCGGTGTACTCAATATGTTCCTGCCATAGAACCAATATCAAGCATAATAATTCTATGGGAAGTCCACACAAGTCATCTCCATAGAGAGTGGGCTCTAAAAGGATCCTTAGGGTATTGATATCCAAATGAATGTGCAACAAAGTAAATTATGGTTGATTGTTTGATTTGGTAAATCAGGATTTATTTAAGATTATATTATCCATAAGGAAGACGAGTGATAGGAGTCTAGGGTTTCCACTTATCCACAACTAGCTAACAAGTATCTCTCACTTATATTCTCATCTAGGATCCATTGAGGAATGGTCTTTGATGGAAGATATGACTTTAAATCTTTACAAAATAAGGATAGGAGAATGATGTCAAATGCTCACTTAGAAAATTTATACAAACACTTAGCATGCATTTAGGTTGAAGCACAATGTGTACCAAGATTCTCTTGTTCACACATTGTCAAGAATATGCCAAACTGAGACTGAGAAAATGAAGTAAAGTATTTAATATCATACAACTCATTGAAGCATAAGGGGTGAGAGAGTGTTGTTACCTTTGTTGGTGATGAGTTTCCACCGTTCGAATCCTATCTTTGAGGTTTAGAACTCCATTAAAGCTAGGAAATGACTAATAAATGCAAGAACAGGCAACATAAATGCAAGTAGAAGAGAAATAAATGTTATAGATTGATGTAAAACCGAATGAAACGAGTTTAGAGATGAAGCTACAGATTAAAAGACTTAGACTAACTATTACAAGTGATTAACTACAAAAACAAACAAAGATCTAAGCTATGCAAAATAGAAATTGCAAGAAACCCTAGAAAAATAGAGAAAATCCTAACTAAAACTAAGGAAACCCTAACTTAGGAGCTGTGTACGAACGGGGGAGCAAAAGACGACCGTGTGTCACGCCCCCACCCCCGCCTGGGCAACTGATGGGTGCGCGGCACTGTGTTGAACTGGGACTCTTTAACCTGTACCTGCCTTTTTCACAAATAAAAAAAAAAACATTTACATTTACATTATAAGTACCACCGTAGTGGTATTCATGTTCTATACACTGAGTCCCATTACTTCTCAATATACAAAACTTATACCTATTCCAAAATACGAGATTAAGGAAGCAAAGGCAAAGGAGCACCTATCTCCGAGGCCGCCTACTCCGGGCTGATATGGGATGTCAGCGCCCCATCCTTGTCTTCCGCTCTGCACTCCACACGTATTAAAAACTCCGTGCTGCTTTACGCCAGTGGAACATATACAGGGACTAATTAATAACTATGGTCGTTTCAACAAATACACTTATCTTTATCATTTTCATAACATACACTTCTATCATGCGACGTTGACATATAACCTTTCATATCATTTATTTCTTATTCTAGTACTTATCATTTGATCTAATATCTTTCTAATGGTTCATATTACATATCCTATTCTTGTGTGCATGTTTACACTGTATACATATATTACTTTCATGGTTATATATTATACCACGGTTATGTTCCCATTTTCATGTCCCGTTATCATGTAATCATATCATGCATCGTCATCGTGTACTGCTACAGATCGTTAAGTTCATGTACCGTGTTCATGTACTAATTTCATATATCAGATTCATGTACTGCTCATGTACTCATTTTCATACATCGTTTTCCTGCTATAGTACTTTCTATATTACTTTCTTTCATGCATCAGACTTGTTCATATACTTTCGCGATCGCACTTTGTACTTTCCATATAATGTATTCATGTACTGCTTCATGTACTATGTACTTTTCATATACTGTCATATTTCATATACTGTCATCTTGTATTTTTCATAAACTTTATTATCATATTAACTTTTCATATCATTTTACATTCTTATACATTTTTATATATCATGTCGGATCGTATAATCTCATGTTACAGAACTTATCATCACATAGCAAAGGGTATGTTTCTCGTGATCATATCATATCTTTCACATGTCATATCTAAATCATTTGATTTATGCTCATGCCTGTATAAACCTTAGAAGGATAAGAAACTATAAGGGTCCAAGGCGTTGTACTCACTTTTACTTAAACAAGGTCTGCAATGGTCCAAGGCGGTTGTTACTACTGTGATAAGACAATGACCATCTATAAGGGCCCCAGCGCGCCAGAATGACCTAAACGGGTCAATCGATCAAGATACAGACTTGTTTTCCTTAATAGGCATGTCTATCTATCCCTCTACCAGGTTCTAAGTGTAAAACCCGAAAAATTCCAATTTCGGGAAAAATGGCAAAATTGTAATTTCGGTTACAAAATTGTAATTTCGGTTACAAAATTGTTATTTCGGTTAAAAATCCGAAATTTATTCTTTAGATCTCGGATGAAGAAATGGATTTCACCGTTGGAATCGTCTCGCGAAATCTAGCTAGCACGTCAAATTTCGTGGAATTCCGAGACAGTCAGAGTTGACACGTTTTTCGAGGCATCGCGGTTCGGGTGCCGTAAAATGATTTTCGATGCAACGAAAGTCATATATAACAAGTACTCTTGTGCCATAAGTGGCATGAGTAGAGAAATGATGAAAATCGACAGCCGAGATAGTGCCGAATGTCAAAACTGGGAAAATAAGGACAAAATTGTCATTTTTGAAATTGTTTAAGTTAGAAAAAGACAAAACACAAATAATGTTTGTCTCCTACCTTAAGAAGAAGAGAAGCAAAACGGAATTTGAAACTTAAAAGGTCCAAGAGTCGAAAATGGAGGTTTTCTTTGAGAGCGAGCATCCGACTTCTCTGTAATATCTAACGGACCTGCCGCTCCTTCGAGCAACAAAGGAAAAGCTCGCTTTATGAGAGGCTACGCTGCGGACACTGGATTTTTGAGGAGTTTTGACAAACTCCGAGAGGTGAGCTCTCCTCACTGGTTTTACACTTTATTTAAGTGTTTTATAATGTTTCTGGCTGGCTTAAGGCCTCGAATCTGCCGCTTCGACTGTGGTCCTAAAACTGGACCGACCATTGAATTTATTGAATCCAAAATGTCCAGCCCATAAACGTGAGGGGCTGTTTGAGTTGCCAACGGCATAAAATTATGCCTTAAATTGTGTTATAAATGATGCTTCGAGGTGTATAAGGGGCCTGAATGGCAAGAAATCTGTGTTCACTAAGGAACCAATGATCGTGATTTGTCAGAATAGTAATCGAGGGTTTCACTATTCCCCGAGAATAGTGTTCACAAAATACCCTTTTATGAAATAATATGTTTGGTCGAGGCAATTAAGAATTGTTTCAGGTTTGATACCAAATCTGCGAGCTAATTTTTGGTGTATGAATGTGAAATTACATGACATGATCAGATTTTAAATTTGATGCGAATATACGACGTTTATATATTTGCATGTTATAAACTCCACTAATCGCATCACGCATTCCATATGCACCGGGTCCCTAGACGATAGGAGTGAGTGCATGAGGTGAGTCTGTAGAAAATGGTTCTGGAGTATTGCCTAAAAATGATAATTATCGGAGTATAGTCCATACTAAAAATATCAATCGTCGGAGATACTCAATCGACATACACGCAGGGTAGTCCATAACACATCAATCATCGTAGATCTGCCCTAATTGATATATACATATATATATATATATATATATATATATATATATATATATATATATATATATATATATATACATCGGAGGGTTGTCCACAAATAAACATACACTCTCATACGAGGATGAAGAAAGGTGAGAGCTCTGAGGACTCGGTATGAGATGATCGCTTAGAAATATCCAAGTAGGATCATGCATTTGCTTCGAATGTGTGTTTACTTGAGCATTGCATATGCATCTTGTGTGGAGAGCAGCCCACTTGTGTGGTGATTCCACCATCGATAATAGTCACCCCCGCTTATGGGATACTATTTTACGCCGTGGAGCGCGGTGAGAGACGGTGCTCGCCCTAGAGACTGAGTTTTAGAAGAAAGCCGGAATGTGGCTTTGATGGTTCTAAGGCGTATTAGAATTGTTTTAATTTTAATATATGTTGTATATGAGTAAAAACAATCGAACTTCTAGAAACTATCGGATATAGTCGATATATATATATATTGATGAGTAGTGTTGTATCAGCCTGCTATTATTTGTACTCGATATTGATGTTTGGACAGTTATATACATGTGTTTTGTATTTGGGTAGAGCTCCCACAAAGGAGACTCGCCTGATTGCGGAAAATGTCGGGTTACTCACATTCACGAGTATTCGTTGTGTCGACGAGAATAATCCACCCCGGCTGGGGCCACACTACAGACAATCCATTTTATTACATTTTTCGTATCTCACCGCATGAATAACTATTATTATCATGTATGCCGATGAGATATACACTCATTATTTATTTCAGTCTGTATTACCTTCACATATTTTTAGCTTCGTATTATTGTTCTAATATTTCTTACAATACGTATATTCATACTTTTCTATCATTTAGTTTTGTCTTCGTATCATATATGTAATCCTATCATATATCAAGTGAATGCAACTATGCACTCTGTATTCATATATTCATATATCTTTATCTATTCATATATCCCTTTATATCATTTATGCATCATATCCTTTATGTGTTTCTACTGTTTTACTCTAGCTATTCAATGCACTTCTATGGCTTTATCATGTATGTTTTTACTCATTCATGTCTTTATCATGTTCCATCTATTCGCTTATGTATGACAATCATAGATTCATATCATATACTCTTATATTCATATCATGTTAATACTTGTAACATTCATATCTTGTTAACTTATATCTTCATGTACTTTATCGACTATCATATCTTGCACACTCATACCTATAGTTGCATTTTTATACTTGTACGCTTTCGTTTTTATCGACTGTCCTATCTCCCGTAGGGAGTACAAAACAGAGACTTTCCTTGATACCTGTAGGTACTTTTCTTATCTATACTCCTTTACATATCAAATCTACATATATTGCTATTTCTTGTTCATATCTACATCCTTTCTTACCATGTATTCCAATTAAATTTTACCAAGAGATTAGTACACTTGGTACAACAATTCAATTTTCAGACAAGATGTGGGCACCAAATGCCATTATATAGCATATGGTTAGATTCTAGACTCAATGAGCTTTCCATAGAATCCAAGAATACTCATAACAGAGTCCTAATGAAGGAGTTATGTAAGTTGCAAGCCGTGAAGAAAATCATAACTTGCAAAGACTCCGCAAAGCAAAGAGTGCCAGCCCAATTGCCTTTTGTCATTCTTTCGGGTGTACTATAAGCTCCAATATTATATCAATCTATATATGGATAGATTCTAGACTAAAGGCTTCAGAGTCCAAGAATACCCATAACTAAGTCCTAACGTTATTATGCAAGTTTCAAGCCGTGAAGAAAATCAGCAACTCAAGCAGCTGATCTCCGCAATGAAGACTGCAAAGACTGCAGTTGAGCTAGCAGCAAATCATTCGTCTTTTCATTTTCAGGAGTACTATAAGCTCAATATTATATCAATATATATATATGGATATATTTTAGACTCAAAGGGCTTTCCATAGATTCCAAGAATACCCATAATCTTAAGTCCTAACGAAGAGTTATGCTGTGCCGCTAAGAGTTCAGCAACTTACATAACAACAACAACAACAAAGAAGCAGCCACGTTCATTCATTTTCGGGTACTATAAGCTCAATATTATATCAATATATATATGGATAGATTCTAGACTGAAAGGGATTTCCATAGAGTCCAAGTAAATATTCCATAACGGTTCCTCACCAAGGAGTTGGTGCAAGTTATGTTTCGTGAAGAAAATCAAGAACTTTGCAAAGACTCAGAAAGACCTGCAGCAGCCACTGTCTTTGTCATTTCGTGCACTATAAGCTCAATATTATATCAATCTATATGGATAGATTCTGCACTCAAAGGGCTTTCTATAGAGTCTAAGAATACCCATAACGGAGTCCTGAATTTTAGCTGAGCAGTGTTGCAAGTCGTGAAGAAAATCAGAACTTATTAAAGAATGAAGAAGAGTGCTCCACCTGTTTTGTCATTTTCGGGTACTATAAGCTCAATATTATATCAATATATATATGGAGTAGATTCTCTAAATCATGATTTCCTATAGAGTCCAAGAATACCCATAACGGAGTCCTAACGTAAGGAGTTGGCGTTGCAAGTCAGGAAGAAAATCAAAGAACTGCAAAGACTTGCAGTAGGGCAGTAACCATTGGTTTATGTCATTTTGACTATTATAAGCTCACATTGTATCAAGCTATATATGGATGGATTCTATACCAAAGGATTTCCATAGAGTCCAAGAACACTCAAATCGGACTTTGGACGTATAGTTATGGTCATCCGGGTTGTAGACAAAAGCACGTAAAAATCGTTCCTCGTGAATGAAGCACTCCACGTGCCTAAAGTGTGCCAGATTTTCCCACTTTTCCTCGCCTTGGGCGCTTTCATCTGAAAATCCCCCAAAACTCATTCTAAAAAATTCTCTAAACACTTCCTATGGACTATAATCAACTCAAGGACTTCGATACATATTCTTAACAAATCTCAAGCCTTCCCCAAACCCGAACACGCTCACTCTAGGTAGATTAGCTTCTCAAAAACCCTAGAAAAGAACATCCATACCTATCTTTACATATCTTTCTACCACCGTGGTTTCATTAAACCCAAAATTCATCAAAGAAGGGGGTTAGGGTTAGGTTTCTAAAAGAATTCATACAACCCAAACATGTATCCATACATTTTAGACAAATTCCATACTTGAATCCATACCACCCAAACATGTATCCATACATTTTAGACAAATTCCATACTTGAATCCATACAACCCATACAAAACTCTTAGTTTCCATACCCAAAACCATACTAATTCCATACAAAAACTAGACTTCCATACCAAAAATCATAGAAATCCTTACCTTTCTTGTCTCCTCACTCTTCGCTTCTTCTTTTTCCTCTCTTCCCTTCTCTTTCTTCTCTTCCTCTTCACGTTTGTTTCCTCCAAAAATGAGACCAAATATGAGATATTTTGCTCCTCACCCCTATTTATAGTTAATTTCTCCTTTATTTGCACTTTAGCCTCCATCACTCAATTATTCGTACTACAATATATGTTAATTCCACTTTGGCCTCTAATCTTCTTAAATTATGACACTTGGGTCCTAAATTGGTGAATGACCAATTAACCCTTGTCTTTCGTATAAATTCAGTTTTCGAAATTTTCTTTTTAGCATTATTCATTCCCAAGAAATATATATTTATTTTTATTAAGCACCCAAAACATTATAAACTGCACAGATAATTTCAAAAGGTTACACCGTGCCCTTGCACAAATATCATAATTTTGGCTACACCTAGTTGAATCTCGAGCACCAAGACCAGTACTCACTTTTCAGTACCGATACTCCACATCCACTAAGCTCTCATCACTGAGTCCCAGACTACATTTCCGCACTCAGACTCACCTTCCTCGCACCTCAATGTACCTGAGCACCTACAACCACACTTCCGATACCCCACTCCTCTTCTCTCACCCCACTTCTGCATAATTTCACTCTTAGATGCACGGAACCTCCTGTCACAGATAAAACCTCAGCAAGTGACCATCCTTGCAACTTTGAAAGTCCTCCATCACATTGGGGAACCATTCCTTAGGTTGAGGAGAGAGAAAGAACAAGATTTGAGTAGGCTTTGGCAAATTGCTTCGAAATTTGAGTCTCAGCGGAAAAGAGCATGTTGCTTCCTTCAAAAACATGGCTTTCGTCCTCTAAGCATCCATAAAGACACTTCGTATGGGTGCAAGGAATACTGAAACAACTTCAAGAGCATAAAATGGTAAAAGAAAGCTCAAAGCTTCACTTATTCTACACAAACTAAAGGCAAATACTTAGCTGAAAAGCTGGGTAAAGCAAGTATACCTGCATCTCTATTATGTTAGACACTCCACAATGTCACTTATTATACCTTGGAGTGTGTAGTTCATTGAGTGATAAAATATGTCCATCTCAGATTGACCCTGTAATCTTTCTAGTAAGGGAATTCTTTTCATCAATCTCTTATATCTCTCTATGCATTATGTAGATTTTCATCCTCTCCTCGTTAAACATTATGATTTCCCCTCTCCTTTCGAGGCGAGGCGGGGAGGAAAGAATCAAGCCATGTAAGCCTCCACCAACTCTTTCCCAATTATTCATTGATCCCATAAGGTGTTGATTCAAAACCAATTACGCCACATCTCTCAAATAAAAGGGAAAAAGTCGCAGCCTGGAGAGGTAGGAAGATAGGCAGTGGAGGATCACCCCTGTGTCTCACCCCATTCAGCTTTACTATGTTTTCCATCCGCAAAATCTCCACATGCTCATCGGGTCTTCACTAGATGTCCTAATGGTATTTGATGCTACGCACTCACAGGATCAAAGATACTTTAGCCTCAAATTAGCTGGTCTCTATAGTAGGTTGTCTCACAAGAGAGTATTCATCTCGAATAACTAGCCTTCGTAAACTTCCTCCATAGTCATTTGTCTCTCGAGGTCTCATGCTATTGCCTCTCTTCGAATAGGTTGCAATATTCTCTCCGCCTCGTAATTATTGATTCAAAGACTTTTATTTTTCTCGCATTTCTCGTTGTTTATCCAGCTTCGTGGTCCAAAGGCGTGAGTTCTGCTTCTCGTTTTCTATGGCACATGTAAGATCTTCCCCGAAATAGAAACACACTAAGATCAAATGAAATCATGATAACAATCTATATCAATTTAAGCTCATAAAATATTTCCGTGAGCTTTCTCGATTCGCTGCAGCAGGCTGTTCCTAATCAATATTTATAAACCCACCTCCTTCCCATCGCCAGAGGGCAAAGCTAACGCAAAGATGGGCTCTAGGTCAATTACGAAACGGCTTTCGTGAGAGAAGAGTTGCAGTGCATTGAAAATGGTGTTTCCTCTTTGGATTTTTAGGATTTGTGTGAAAAGCAGTGTGGGTGAATGGTTGAAAACTGGAAACAAATTGAAATAAAAGTTAAAAGAGAACTCCTTGAAGTCTTGGGCCACTGGGCTTAGGGTTCTAAGTTAACCGACATGTCCTGGGTCTTTTCTCACTGCTGTAGAGACACATATAGTCATTTCCGAGCCGATCTTCATTTAGCTTAAAACCTAAACCCTAAAAAGTTTTCTCCTTAAAAGATGGAATTTAATGAGCATAAATGTTCCCAAACTGGAACACAATTCCTCTTAACCTGTCTTTCCAAGAATCAATAGGAGACAACTAACCGGTATCAAGTGGATCTAGGATAAGTATTCAGCTGAACCCGTGATGAAGGCCCAAAAAGTGCTATTTTGAACCCTATTTTTAATAGGTTTTGAGCGCTTTGTGTACTAATTATTATAATTAACCCAATTGACATGTTCGTCCCTAATGCATTTCTAATTGCATTTCTAGTCAAGCTGTAGTTTTTGCAGAACTGGAGGCCAAATTATCGTGTCAACCAATCATAACCAGTTCCGTTGATTTCCATCAATTTCTTATATGATCCTGTATATCAATTTCAATGTTTAGAATGAAGAATTTCAAAGCAGAAGAAAATTGAAGAAAAGAGCAAGCGTGCCAGGTCACAGATGCAAGGGAGTGCTGGTACCGCAGATGCAAGAACAAAGAATTTCGCTACGCACGCTCTATCATAGCCAAAGTTACTATGCATATAAAAATTTGAAATTTCGCTTATGCACACCAGAAAGCTAGCTTGAATCGCTTAGCTAGCGAAAATTACTGTTCCTAGCGAAATTTTTGGTTTTCGCTATTTCTTGCATTTTTCGCTATATAGCGAAATTTTCGCTATAGCGAAAATCACTATGCATAGCGAAATTCCTGCCCCGTGTTTTTGCAGCCAGGATTCAAAACGACACCTCGCTTTGTTTATTTACCATTTTGTCCCTATTGTAAATTTGAATAGTTTTAGGCATTTCTGTATTTCACACATCTTATATGGCTATATAAGCCAACTTATATGATTTTTGTAACTTAACTTTAATCTTTTCAAGACACACAAGCAGCCTTATTCAAGTTTTCTCTTCTCTCTCTCCTCTTTCTCACTTTCTTTGATGCCAAAACACCCTCCAAGGATGACAACTTGGAGGATGAGCTACAAACCCTTTCCTCCTTTGAAGTGGAAGGTCAGTTGGGGCCAGATCCGAAGGTCGCCGTGGTTCCCGTCACGCAGCGTGCCTTTGACATTCGGTTCTCACCCCAACTCTAGTTTAAAGCTGATGTACTTTCACAATACTTGGCAAGCTAGAGTTTAGTGTATTCTTAGCTTGTATTACACTAATATCCATTAGTTTCCCCATTTACTTAAGCCACCGAGGTAGGTTATGCTAGATTTTCACTGTGAGGAACCATGAATGCTAAATAAATGTTTTCTATCAAAAGGAAAAATTATTGTGGTTTAGTTTTTAAAGTTAAATGAAGATCCTGGCTCGGGAGATGATTTATGTCATCCTCCTAACAGGAAATAAACCCTGGGACCTCTTTAGTCGCCTAGATCTTAAACCCGGGCCCAATGCTTCAAGGAGTTCTATTTACATTTTATTTTATTTATTTTTCGCTTGCAACCAACCACCCTGCTTTTTACCCAAACCTTAAAATCCAAATTTAATTCACTAATTTTTGACTTCACTTAAATCACTTTGGTACGAAGAAAACTCATCCCCGTGTTCACCTAGACCAATTATATCGCAAAAGAGCTGACAAACTAGCAGGGGAGGAACTATGGTCATAAATTTTGTTTATTCCGCATCACCCCACCAGACGAATCAAATGCGGCGCCATCGCCGGGGATGGTGCCTAGTGCATTTAACGGTTTGAACACTACATCCTCATCACAAGTCTTGTTGAATTTCCTTTTATCATTTTACGCTATTTTTTCTTAGTTTTTTTCACTGCAAAAAAAAAAAAAAAAAAAAAAAAAGGGTGCAAAGAGATCGTTCTGGGTTTCGCTTTGCTCCAGAACCATTTCAAAGGGATCAAAAATTCTAAGGCAAGCAGTTCAGGTTCTGTGGGAAAATTGACTGAGAGAAAATGGAACCCCCACATGAAGAGCAATACAGTCAAGAGAGTAACCCTAGGGCATATATGACAATGAGGGACTATAGGAACCTCGCATGGCAAAATCAGCAACCCTGGGAGAGAAATCCAAACCCACCTAGATCCATGAAGGACTATAGAGACCAATGGATGAGTGCACCTGTCTATAGTGTTCCCTCAACTTATGCACCTCCTCCACATCCACAGTATGCTTCTTTGTCTCAGCCTCAACCACCACAGCCAATCTCCCCAAATAGCAATTTTGGACCTTACTAAATCGGTGGGTGATAAGCCAGGATGAACAAAAGAAATTCAATGTCCAATTGAGTGAAAAAATCCATACTGAGGAGAATTCCCTGGACCAAAGATTAGATGGGCTGAACAATGATTTTGAGCATGAATGGGACAACATGCAAGATTCCATTGAAGACCTAATTGATCAGCAGCGATGTCCACCAGAGGAGGAGTGTCAAAGTGGCACCATGGTAGAGGAGCCGTGCCTACAGCAGCCACAAGAAAACCTGGTGGAAAATTTTGAATCCTCACTGTGCCGTTTATCCGCCATGGGAGAAGAAGGAAGCAACCTTCCATCGATTGAGAAGAGCAAAGTGGGACATGAAACAAAGGAAGGGACCAAGAGCCTATCATTCAACCAAACCCCATAGATTCGATCCTAATGCCACCGCCTCAACCCAAAAAACAACCCACCGCTAGTACCCCTCGCCGACTGGGCGTACATATCGCCTACGCCCGCAAAGACAACCAATCCCCAAAGCACCCACCAAAAAGGCCACCCCCATCACCTACCATACGAAAAACTTCAAGAAGCTAGTGGTCATCAAGGTCATATTGTTGCCACTACATCGAAAATTGGCGCCATCATATTCATGGCATAGTGGATGGTCTTAATGCTTCTGGTCGATTCGACATCCGAATCTCGCAATGGTAGTCTCCCCACTTTTGCTTTAATTTTTCTTGTCTTATTTTAGTTTATTGTATTTTATTTTGATTAATTTTTCTTCTTAGATTTTATCTAATTTTTGTTAATTTATGTTTTTAAATTAATTTTTGTTTTTCCAAGAATTTTTCCTAATTTCTTTCTTGCACTAATTTTTGCGCTTGAAAAATTTCAAGCTCCAAGGAAAATCGTAGAAAGAGAGAAAATTTCGCAATCATACGAAAAATTTGAATCCCAAATAAAAAATCTTAATCCTACCGAAATTTTCGGCTATGTGAAGATTGCCAGGCTAGCGAAATTCTCGCATAAATTTTCGCTAGCTAGCGAAATTCCTACTTATAGCGAAATCAACTGTCTTCCGCTATAGACAAAAATGCACAAGAGCCACTCTTTTAATTTTTATTTATTTATTTTATTTTTATTAATTAAAAACGTTTGTTTTATATATATATATATATATATATATATATATATATATATATATATATATATATATATATATATATTATTTTTTTATTAAAAAAATTAAAAATATTTATTTTTATTTTAAAATTTTAAAAGCGTTTTGTTTTAAAAAAAAAATTTCTCTTAAAAAAAAATAATAATTTGTCTCTAAAAAATGCTTATTTTATAAAAAAATTAAATAAAAAAATTTTTTATTATTATTATTTTTTTTTTTTTTTTTTTCAAAAAAAAATTTCAAAAAAATTCAAAATTTTTCGCTATATTAGACATAATCTTAAAATTCAAGAACATAAATAAATTTCGCTATGTCAAATTTTCATGTTAGCTTAGCTTAAATTCTCATGTTTCCAATAATATCAGAAGATAATGGCAAATTTTCACGTCCCACTTTCGCTTCCAAATTTTGTTACCATAACTTTTTCATCCTAACTCCGTTTGTGCTCTGGTACCGTTGGAAAGCCTGTAGAAATATAGAATCCAAATATGGCCATAAAGGACATTTTTATATTATTACGAAAAGTCATAATTTTAAAATGCTATCTAACCGGGTCACTTTTTTTTCCTTTCTTTTCTTTCCCCTTAACTTGTTCATTTGAAGCCCAAACGTGAGCGACAAAAGGTCATTTAAAGTTTGCGAGGTCTCCTATCCAGAAATGATCACATATCATCAAGGAGGTAACACTTCCTTCCTCTAATTTTCCAATCCGAGCCCGTCCCTGACACCGAGATGTTCAGTCTGGGGTGAGTTAATGGCTGAAGTGGCTTTTGGTATTTATGTTTTGTTATTATTTTGAAGTAATCCTATTTTATGATGTTCAGTGGCTTCTGCTGGGTTCTTCTATAAAGTTGTTATACCAAAATGTGCCTACTTTTTTTCAAAACTGGACCCATTTTTTGCAATCAAAATTTTTTGTGGTTTTGCCTAACCTGCAAGTTGAAAAATTTAAACTTTGTCCAATTTATTGATGCTAGATTGGTTCCATGCTTGGTCGAGTGAATGATTAGTTGAATTCTTATTGATTTCGATCTTTTCTTCCACCTTTAGCTAACCACACACCGGTTAATAGGTTTCCCAATGATAGTCAGAGAAACTACAAGAACCTCCTTTTACTTTGTATAACCTACCCTAGTTTCATTGACCGCCTTTAATAGGTTAAGGACCCATGTGGAAAGAAGGCCAATGCGTCTTCGAAAAAAAAAAAGAAAAAAAAAAGAAAAGAAAAAGAAAAAAACAAAAAGAAAGAATAAAATCGCAATAAGCTGGGCTCCTCAACCTCGAGCACCTGGGCCTCGAGGGTATATGGCGAAAGCCTTTAAAGCCCGGTGCCCTAAACCTTTACTGGTTGGGAGCCACCGACTTAGTGCTCGCTACATGGGTGGATGGGTGGAGTTTAGCAAGTTGTAGGTGCTGGAGTCTCGAAATCATTCGAAGTCCTGGGTGAAATCAAGAGCTCAGGGTCGAAGTCCCTATGACCCGTGCCCTAAGCCTTAATCGTTGGGAGTCATCGGTGGATCCCTGTTACATGGATTTTGGTGAGGTCGATTCCTCAAGATTGCACCCTACAACGCAAAAGAATCTGTAGAATAAGAGGTGGGTCCCGATCTATTTAGTTTGGTTAGCATGCTAGGTCGTGGTAAAGAGCTGTGTCTGGGGAGAGCGCTTTTAGCGCTTATTTGCTGAGGGCTGATAAAATAAACACTTAGGATTTTGGTGGAAGTTTCGGCTGATTCACTGAGATGGAGACTCTATTGATACTCAATTTTGTATGGCATTCATTCTCTCATGATAGTTATTAGACACTCATTTATTATTCTTACTTAAAGGTTAAAGATTACTCATTCACAACCTTTTTGAAATACCATTTTTGCACATTATTTTGTTATCATTTTGTATGTTCTTCTTTCTTTCTTTCTTTCATTGCTAAGGGACTTAGCAATGTGTGGTTGGGGGTGATTAGTGCCCAAAAGTGCTATTTTGAACCCTATTTTTAATAGGTTTGAGCGATTTTTGTGTACTAATTATTATACTATCCCAATTGGACATGTTCGGTCCCTATTGCATTTTAATTGCATTCCGAGGTCGTTTTTTGTAGTTTTTGCAGAATTGGAGGCCAAATTATCGTGTCAATCTAATCATAACTAAAGTCGGGTTGATTTGATCAATTTCATATGGTCTCACATCACTCTCTAACAAGCGAGGAATGAAGAATTTCCAAAGCATGAAGAAAATCAAGAAAAATAGCAAGCAAGAAAGTCATAGGATGCGTGAGCAAAGAAATACAGGATGCAGAACAGTGAATTTCGCTATGTACGCTTTTTCATATCATAGCGAAAAGTTACCAGGCATAGCTTAAAATTTGAAATTTCGCTTATGCACAAATTCGTTGTTAGCGAAATTTCGCTGGGGCTACTAAAAATTATCGGCTCCTAGCTTAAATTTTTGGTTTTCGCTATTTCTTGCATTTTTTCACTATATAGCTTAAATTTTCGCTATATAGCTTAAAATTACTATGCATAGCTAAATTCCCCGTCAGTTTTTTATATTGTGATTCAAAACGACCGCTTTTGTTTATTTGCCTACCATTTCATTCCTATTGTAATTACATATTTTAGGCATTTTTGGTATTTCACACATCTTCTATGGCTATATAAGCCAACTTATAGATTTTTGTAACCCTAACTTTAATCTTTCAGTACACGCGCAGCTTTTGTTCAAGTTTTATCTCTTCTCTCTCCTCTTTCTCTCACTTTCTTGGGTGCCAAACACCCTCCAAGGATGACAACTTGGAGGATGAGCGGCTAAAACCCTTTCCTCCTTGAAGTGGTCCCGTTGTCAGCGTGGATCTCGAAGGCCGCCGGTGGTTCCTGCTTTTCACGCAAAGAGGTTTTGACATTCTGGTTCCCTAATTTCCAAACTCTAGGTTTAAAGTTCTGATACTCATCAACACTCAAGCTCTTATAATATATCAGCCTCATCTATCCATTAGTTGCTCTTTACGAGCCACTCGAGGTAGGTTAAGGGTTAGATTTACACTGTAGGAACCATGAATGCTAAATAAATGCTTTCTATCAAAAGGAAAATTATTAGGGTTTAGTTTTTAAAAGTTAAATGAAGATCCGGTTCGAGAGATGACTATATGTCATCCTCCCCAACGCGAGGAAATAAACCCCGACCTCTCGCTGCCTAGATCTTAAACCCAAAGGGCCCAATGCTTCAAGGAGTTCTATTTTACATTTTATTTTATTTATTTCTTTCGCTTGCAACCAACCACCCTTGTTTTACCCAAACCTTAAAAATCCAAATTTAATTCACCAATTCTCACTTCACTCAAATCACTTTGTACGAAGAAACCCATCCCCGTGTTCGACTTAGACCACTATACCAAGCAGCAGCTTGACTACTTAGTAGGAGGAACTTAGGAATATAAATTTTGTTGATTCTGCATCACCCTACCGTGGCACGAATCATGAACCCAAAAAGCTTGCCAAATACACGTTAGAGAGAGCATGCCTAAGAGATTTAACCTAAGGTGAGAAGCAGGAACGCAAATACCCTTAAATGCATACATGAAAAGCATGAGAACATGCGTCATTTCAAATTAATACTCATGGGCCCTCCCTTCATGAGGGTTTTAATGAGCATCCCTTGATTTGTCATCATCAAGGGATGTTTGGCTAGTGAGAAAATGCAAGAAAGGGAAGGAAAGGGAGAGAAAATCACAAACCAGCCAAGGGAGAGGAATCAGGCCCAATTTTACTGACATACTGATCGAAAGATCGATTGAAATTACAAGTCAATCGAGCTTATATAGGTACTCAAGAATAAGGAAATTGCTAACAATGTCTAAGGAACTAAAATTACATCAAGGGCAATTTTGTACAAAGCCAAACAAAATGGTCAAAAAGCAATCAACAAAGAAGCAGGAGAGCAAGGTTGCGACCCGCAACCCGCAAACTTTTCACTCGAATTTTCCTTCTTCATTTTCAGGCTCCAATTTTCCTCCGGTTCCCATCATGCATCTTCGAATCTCTGGCCGGTTCAGCTATGTTTGAACCTGGATGAAGATAACGAGGTATTTGACCCGCAAAACTACAAAAAATAGCCATAAAATGTGATCGTGAGCAAAGCTCTGACTTCAATGGTCAATCGGGTTATTTAAAGCGATTAAAATAAATAAAAAGTGCTTAAAACCCGTAATAAACTGTTGGCTCAGATCAGCACTATTTTGGTACTAATCACTCCCCCCAACCGACACATTGCTAGTCCCTTAGCAATGATAAAAAGAAGGAAGATCATGCAGGCTATGTGTATGCAAAAAGGGATTGTCTGTTCCAAAAGTGTGCGTATAAGTAAGGCCTTACTCTTCGCAGAGATAAAAATCGGGACTCAGATAAAACCAACTCGAGAATAAATGCCATATTAAGAACAAGTTTTGCAGAGCAAAGTCCATTCTAAGGAAATCACTAACTTCCACCAAAATCTAAGTGTTTTTAGGTGATCAATTCTTACCAATGTCGCTGCTTTACCTCCCCCAACCAAGCTACTCGCTAATGCCTTAGATCGGCCGACCAACCCGAATAGAGCCGCTCCAGCCTTATTTCGCACCTCTTTTGTATCAGAGGAAGCACAACGAGAACTCGACTTCACTAAAGTCCTGCAATCTGAATCCACCGATGACTCCCAACCAACTAAGGTTTAGGGCATCAAGTCAAAAGGATCTTTCAACCACTAACTCTATAGTTTCACTGCATCCGAATGATTTTGAGAATCCAAAGACTCACAATCCGCTAAACTCACCCAACCACCCACATAGCGAGCACCAAGTCGCGGCTCCCAACCGGGCTGGTTTAGGCACTGTGCTTTAAAGGTTTTCACCATATAATTTCTGACCATGCTCTGTTTCAAGGCAAAGCATCGCGGCTTTTCTATTCTCTTTTCTTTTTCTTGGTCTTTTCTTTATCTTTTGGAAGACACATTGGCCTTCATTCATGGGGAACTTTAACCTATTATAGGTGGTGAGCGAGGCTAAGGTCGTTTTGCGTAGCAGGGGTATGCACTTCTCACTGGATGAAAACTTACGTGCACCGTGTGTGTGTTGAGCCAAAAGGTGGATGAAAAAGGTTGAATACTCGGGGATTTCAACTAACCATCTACTTAATCATGCATGGAACTTTTCTAGCATTGATGGCAAGATACAAAGGCTTCCCAACTTTCAACCTACGAAAGTAATCCACAAAAATAGTGGGTAAAAAATTATTTGCAAAAGTGTAAAAATGGAGCTGTATTATATATATAAAGGTGTATTTCACAAAATTTTCAAGCAGAAATGAAGTGAAACAGCTAGTTTCCTAAACATACAAATGGGCTTTGTCGAAAGGTGTGGTACAAGAAGAACTCCAATCACAAGAAGAACTTCACTTCAACACTAACTCTCCCAACCAAGTATGCCATCGCCCGCAATGGGTGTAGGTCAAAAGTTAGCGAGGAAGTGGTACTTCCTCGCGGTAGTGGTTAAAGAAGAATCTTTAGCCTAAAACAGCCGAGGTGCTACTGGAGGAGCGGGCCATGTTACTTCGCAAATGCCAAGACATCCAAGGGATTCGCAAGGGCCGGTGGGCGGAGGAAGCCGATCCCGCTGTGAGGGTGGTGCAAAGGCCCGCGGCAGGGACATAAGAAGAGACTGCAAGGAGGCCCATGTGACTCTGGAGCTACATGAGGATGACTTGATTCTGGGCTAGGATGGCGTTGGTCTGAGCCATGGCAACACGCGAGCTCATCCTATCCGCGAGGGGTGGCAGCCGGACGCCGCAAATGAAGCCGCAGCAGGAGAATGTGCGACCGGCCTCCATGATAGTCGAAGTCCCCGGTGGAGATGGCAATGTAATCGGGCCGAGGTGGTAGCTGAGGGGTGTCTCGCCACTATGTCCGAATGAGCAAAGTAAGTACGGGCCGAGGGCTCAAGGACAGGCACGGTCGGAGGTCCTGTGAGCCGTGCAGGTGGAGTCGGAGGACTAACCCGAGGAACTTATGGAGCTGGAGCCCGAGGCCCTCGTTGTGCTCTCGCCATAGACAGTCCCCTAGTGGACTATCAAGAACACTGGCTCCCTACCGCTGTCCCAGGGAAGATGAAAGGCACAAGACATGGTCACACCGGACGACAAGAAGGGTGGCCTCACAAATTGGCGGCGACGCTCCAATTAGGCTCACGAACCCGATGCTCTGGAAGACCGCATGTGAGTCGGAAATAGGGAGAGGTATGGACTTAACACTGGGCAAACTTCTACGTGGACCGTCCTCGGGCGGTAATAAGGACGCCATACCGCCCGCTGAACTCAACCGTAAGCCCTCAGCCACATATAAGGCTCCTCCAGCGTAGCCTCTCCTCCGAACGACGTGTCGAGCGGGAACAGACAGACCTCAAAATGTGGTTCATCGTGCCATTACCGCCAGGGAGGTGCCGCTCGAATAACATAATACACCGCAATGTCCATGGAGAGAAGCCTGACCATCTCCCGGTCGAGGATGGGGCCACTGTTTCATAGCCTGGCCGCGCTTGGCAAGGACCACCGTGCATGGAGAGCGCCTGCGATGCCTGAGGTCCAAGATCCCCGTCACCGTCATGAAAATGCAGAAAGTACGGTTCTGGGCCTTCGCCTGCACGTCATCTCCGTGTGATAAAACTCAATGACTACCCGAGGGTAAAAATATCGACGCGGTGTCATGAACGGCTTCAGATGGTATCTCTACAAGAGGAGCATGGAGTCTCAGAGCTCCGGGTCCTTGGTAAATGCCGGGAGATCATAGTAAACCTCCCCGTGCAAATCTCTCCCGCTGCAGTCAACATTCCCCAGGATGAGGCTGCAATGGAAGTAAGGTCGCCTAATAATGGATGCAGGGGATAGGTCCAGGGCTCCAGCAATGCCCTGATAAGGCGGTGAGGGTGGCGCCGAGGTCCCGGGAAGCCGACGAGCCCCGGGCCCAAGTCCGGCCTCTTGAACGGTGACACCCTCCCGGCCGGCTCGATGCGATGGAGCAGCAGCAGGGGGCCAATCCCAGAGGATATCTCCTTCGGGCAGGCCACAGAGAGAGCTCAAGATCAGCACGGTGACGCTCGACGGCAACTGGGTTGGAAGGCGGGCGGCACTGGGATGCTCAGCGGCGGCAAGGCCGAGGCTGCCAGCACGCAAGAATCGCGCTAGGGGCGGCGATTTACGATGCTCCCCGGAGTGGAGGTGCCAGTGGGGGTGGAGCTCCAACAAGACCACGGTCGGGTGATGAATGAGCCCCACGAGTCTTCTATCAGCTGGGCTTAAAGATCAAATTGAGAGTGGAGAGGGCTTTTCTAAACCGGGAAGGTGGAAAGATGAAAATGAAGGTCAAAGGGGTTTATATGAGGGTAGTAAGAAGACATGAACAATGGATGGTCTTTATGACCATTAATTAGATGGCTCAAAATTATAAAATTTATCATATGGAGCGTGAAACCAAGAAAGTTGGCTGCGCAAACGCAAAGTCGCAGTGCGTGACGATGAATGCGTTGCGACGCGACTCTCGCATCGCACCACTGTGTCGCTTCAAATTTCACAACATAGGAAAATTCCGCATAATTTGGCTCCTCCCAAAGATTGGAACCTCTCGCAACAACACTAAACGAAAATTATGAGAAGCATAAGCTCAGAATGTTGAATATTTAAGGATATAAAGGAAAATTCTAATTTAAAACTTAAATAATGTAAGCAAAAATCCGTAAATTTGGAGTGGTTTCCAAGTCTCGCAGAACTACCCCGCCTGTGCACCAAGAGGTTTGATGGAGGGTCTGTGAGGAGAGAAGTTCCTCCTCATTGGCAGCTGAGAGAGCCACTTCGAAGCTAGTTTACTCCTTTTGTTACATCCCCGTCTCTGTGGTGCCGGTGGGATGACTGATGGTGAGGGAGACTCCATGCATGATTGTTCAATAACTCCGCTTTGTTCTTGTTAATTCTTCCTTACAATTTTCGGGAGAGTTAATCGTGCTTTTCCACACTCGTGCTACTCAGCATTTTTTCATTTCGCTCCCTCATCCTCTGGGTCGGGGTTTATCCTGTTGCCCGCGAAAAATGTCGAGCTCCAAATGTCATGCTGCCGGCTGTGAGCTACATGACTCATTCGCAGCTTGATTACGGCACAGACGGGCCAAAAATGGCCTCCCAAGTATGATGTGGCAATCGTTAATGCCCTTCGCCACTGCTGAATCAAGAACCACGAAATCCACAGGATAGTAGAATTTGTCTACTTTCACCAAGACATCCTCAACTATTCCCTTTGGTATTTTCTGTGGCGCCCCAACTCGGCATAGGATGTCAAGTGAGGGTCACTTTTTTTTTCTTTTTTTTTTTCCCCACGTATATACTTTGGGTTAGTTATCATATAATGTTAACAATTAACTGTATTATATTCTCAGAGCACGGATTACAAAAATATATATACAAGCTCCATATATGGAAGTGTTCAACATCTATAATATTTACATTGGTTTACAAGCTTTCATATGTCAGACCTAAAGGTCTTCCAAAGGGCACCTATTGTCGGTGGCCTGACCGCCGATGTGGATGGCCCGGTCCTCCGTCTCCTCTTCCGTACTCACACCTGATTGAACACCGCATGCTTTACGCCTGCTGAATGATTACAATATGATTATCTCTACTATATCACCACACTTCTATACAAATGCATATAACACATATAACAAGCTTACGTATTCTTATCATTTCTCATATATATACTTATCATAACTAGCCCATTTCTCTCATCATCCAAGTATACTTTTCTCATGACATCTTGTATTTTACTTCGGGTTTGTAATCAGATACTATCATCACATACATAGCGTTGTTATGCTTCTCATATTCTCTTCATTTCTGCTTTCAGACATACTTTCTATTTTCTTTTATGTTTCATGTCTCTGTGATAAACCTTAGGTAGCGGATACGTAAACATGAGTCTGGAAGGCCAGATTCACTGTATGAAACAGCTGTCCATGAGAGCCCGAAGGCGCCGATAATCATCATGAAACAAAGGGTCCATGAGGGCCAAGGCGCCAGATATAATATACCCGAAGGTATCATCACTGTACGAGATAGTGACCTATTCCATGAGGGCTCGGAGGCGCTGTGGTGACCCTTTCGGGGCCACCGTGATCCAAACGGGATCTATGTCATCGACCCAAATGGGGCCGGAATATCGTGAACCCTCAGATGTCGCAGACTTATTTTTTCCTAATAGCATAAAAACGCCCATCTATCCTACCAGTTCTACAGCATAACTCAATATGTATTTTATGTTCAAGATATATTCATATTCCCGAATAACAATTATTGCCATTCTAAGATTCATATGGGATATATAAATAAGATCATTTATTCATAACTTTGCATTTTTCATGTCTCACTGTGATGCATAAATACCGCTTACCCCCGTATGCTTAAGAGTTATTTATGAATTCATAATATGAATAACTATAGTTACCTACTGTGAGCCTACTATTTTTCATGTTTTCTGGGACTAATATGAGTTCCAATATTATCATGCTATCTATTGATGAATTTGACCACCGCTTTCCATAGAGTCCAATAACATGGAATCGGAGTTCGCATTTAGTTATGACCTTCCGAAGTTGGAGGTCATGCGCAGTCAGTCTTGACGAGCTGACCTGAACTGACGAGCTGCACTGAAGTGACGAGCTCAGTCTAACACCTTGGTCTAACATGGTCTGCAACATCTAATATCTTCCTCGTGCATATGGATGGATTCCCGACCAATGGCTTGCAGAGTCAAGAACACTCAACGTGAGTTCACGGTTAAAGCTGCGACCTCTTCCGTTGAGGTCATGCGCAAATGGGCCTCAACAGAGTCGATCTCGAATCATGTCGCATCATGACGAGCTCAGCCTAACACCTCGGTCTCTGAAGCATTCAATATCTCTCAGATGATGGATTCCTTGACTCGTCGGCCCATATAGCCCTGGGCGAACACATCAAATCGGGAGTTCGTACTTCAAGAAGCTGCGACCTTCCGGCTGGGCGGCCGCGCGCGTATCGGGCCTTGACAAGCTGACTCGAACCGGCGAGCTGCACCCAAGTGACGAGCTCGCCCAACACCTCGTGTCTGACATCTCCACATCTTCTCGCATATAATTATTTCTGACTCAATGGGCTTTCCATAGAGTCCGGGCGAACACCAAACGGAAGTTCAACGGCGAGATATGACCTTCCAAAGTTGAAGGTCGCGCAATACTTTGACGAGTCGACAAGTCGCATCGGGCGACGCGCAGCACCGCTTGACGAAAATCGCTTCGACAACATCGCTGACGGCTCATCGTTGGCTACTCATCGTTTCGATTTACCACCGGCATCTACCATCACATGGCCATCGCTGGACGGACAACCTGCTTGATTTGAACACCGCCGATCTATCATCACTATCGATCACCAACGCGATCCACCATCGCCGATCGCCTAATTACGCTGATCTAATTGGCGCGACAATTCACCGGGCTGGACGACTTCGCTTCTGACATCAACGTTGACACCAATCGCTGGATCTAATTACGCCTGACGACCACTCACCCCTTTGATCGCTCGTAGTAAAAAGCACCATAACTTGGCCCATAGGAAAATCTGAAACTGAGAAATTCAAAAACAACATCAAGTTCATTGATGTGACTACAATTTACTAGAATGACTCACTTCTGAATTTCTGTACTTCTGAACTAAAACGCTCTAAGATCCGGACATCGTATACGACGATAATAGGTAATTTTCCTCTGTCTTAACTTGCAACTAGACCCTTTCTCAAACACATATTTAGAGCCTGGAAGCTCTTCTTAATCCTTCAACCCTACAAAATGAGTTTAGAGTCTCTAAACCCAAACCATACACAAGATGTAGGGTTCTAACCATGTATCTAAACTTTATAGTCCAAAAACTAGGACTTCCATAATTCCATAGTTTCCATACAAAAACTATACTCAAATCTGTATACTAATACTCAAATTCCATACAACCTAAGACATGTATCCCACTTGATCTTCTTCTTCTTCTTCTTCTCTCCTCCTTTCTCTCTCTTCTCTCTTGTCCGTATTCAGCCTTCTCCTGCAAGCACCAAAATAAGATATTTCCTTGGTCTTATCCTCATTTAATCTTGTCCCCTTTTATTTTGCATTTTTGGTCCTCCAACTCTTATAATATTTGTGTAAATCAATTTATAATATTTTTGCTGTAATAGCCTCAAATCTCTTTATTATTTGTAATTAACTGGAGGAAGGAAGATATTCCTACTTTGTTTTTATCTTTATTTCTTATTCCGAATAAATATACCTTTACGCTTATTATACCCAAAACATGTTATAAAACTGTTATAGGGTATAATTGGGGGTGTTAGCATTTTCACCAATGATCCGCCAAGGATAGTGGTGCAATGTTTAGGTTTTAAGCCTCCAAACCTAACTCAAGCTGTGGTTAATCTAGCATGGTAATAGTCGACTGGCTCCCAAATCCAAGAAGTTTTATCTATGTGTGATCCCTCCAATGCTGATCTTCCTGGATGGCGTGATCCCGGATTCTTGTATTTCACCAAGGTTTTACACTGGATGATAGAGCTAACTGTTCGGCCGTGAAGGCTTTCTTGTCAATGCCTAACCCTTTCTCGGGCTCATGCAATGTCCTTTAGAAATTTAGTACTAGCCTGAATCAACCCGTTTGATCAGCGTCGCGTTGATGTTCATTCTCTACCCGCCCCGCACTTCCTGTGATGCCTTCCTCGCTGTAGGCCTCTTTTCGCTCCCAATGCTCAGGGAAATGGATGAGGCATGCTTTCTCATCGAATCCTCTTTAATGAATATGTGTTCTAGCCTACTCCCTCTTTTCTCCGTCTTCCCTGCATGTGCTCAGCAACCGGGCCGCCCGAATTTTGCTTACCACTCCTCAAGGTGAAATGGTCTGACTTCATCCATTTGGTGTAGGCTCACCGGCATAGCTTAGTTCATGCACTCCCTAGGATTGGGCAAGTCCTGAAGTTGAATCTCCCTTGCTCCCCGCACCAAGGCCGACCTGGATCGACCACATGGAGACGACCCATGTGGTATCACCTCTTATCGAGGCTGTGGGAGCCCATCAATTCTTTTGTTCATGGAGCTTACATTTTCTATTCTTTTGATTCAATCAACAGCCAATAGCTTTCAATTCTCTACAGGTAAATTCCCTCACCAATTCCATTTTAAATTCATGATAGCTTGCTCAACATGTGATGACGCTGTGGCTGCCGCCGTCGGGAGCGGACCCATACCGTTGTCGCGACGTGCCCCTCGGGAACATATAATGAGGTTTAGGCTTCCAAAGCAGGTTGTGGGTGGTTCTTCCAATTGGGATTGTGGTGTTACATATCGGGCATTAGTTGGTGGCCTATTCGCCCACACAACATTCTAGTATTTTCAACCATCAAATCCTTACCCGAGGGTATAAATTGACAATGTTCCTCCTCGATGATCCAGTACTGACAATCAAACATGGTTGTGTTTCTGGTGCATAGATGCCCTCGCCACGCCTCGTACCTCCCACCGATTTCTCTGCTCAAGTTCTTCCCATCCCCTACCAAGAATAAAGTGCCTCCCTCAGTTTACTCGTGTGCTTCATTCCCTTCTACTCCCTTGGTTCTAAATATCCCATCCCTTGGAGGTTTCAGCCACATAATTAAGGAAGTCCATACTTCATCAGATTCTTACGAGGAAAGTCCCTCCACATGTCTCCAAGAGCGTTTCATGGCGTGGGACATTCCATCAGAGAAGTGGCTTGCATTAGATTCATGTGTCAAAAAACCATGGTAGAGGCGTGCAATCGATGGTCTCCATATACCTTCCTAGCATTATAAAATCTCTCACTGCCACACAAAGGTGTAGATTTGCCCCTTCAACGAGAAAGTTAGTCTTGTGGGCACTAAAGAACTTCTTCAAAATTCCTCTCAGCCTCGCCCTCAGCCTCCATGGTCCTTGGCCTTAGTGAATTCAAGCTTCAAATTTTTAGCTTTGTCTTTGAGGGGCCAGTACAAGCTTTCAACTTCAAAGATTCCATATCGGCCGTACCTCTTTCGTGGTAAAGTCGGCAAAATCAAAATCCTGGATGGTGTATATGATTTTCGTCACTACCCATGAAAACGGAAAGGAACCGTATAAGGCCCCACCGCCACATCCTCAAAGGAGGGTATAATGCATGAGGTAAAGCCACTCTTGGTAAAGGAGGATCCTCATCACTGTAGGCATCGGTTCCCAGCCAACCCCCGTCGCCTCGCTTACCTTCGCGGGGCCCCATCCGACATCAGTTAATTGTCCCCCAAGCCCCCGCCCAATCGCGGATCACTAAGTCTTTCCAATCCGTCGCAGGTTTCGTCCCACGCATAAATTGCTCAAGACACCACTCAAACAGCAAGAGAGCAACAAAGAAAAAACAAGACTAGAATCAAAGGGTTAAAGCTAGCTATACAAACCTGCACCAGGTCAGCCGCATTAATTTTCAACTCCCCTGCAGTTGAACTGCAAGTAAAATGTAGTAAAACTGAAAGAAATGGTAGGTTCAACAACACTTTATATGTGGACTTATGTTCATGCCCTTCTTCAAGATTAGGCACCATCCCTATTAATTAATGCCATTTTGCTTTGATCAAGGTGCGGTTTGTCCTAATCAACATTATGTAAAACCAAATGCCATTATCGTGAGCAGTTAACAGATAGTGGTCAGGCTCTAACACTGGGACAGTTCTCTCAGAGAGGAAGAGTTTGCAGCTGTATCGAGCCCATGCTTCCTCTTTGACAGGACGGTGAGTACAATCAGCAATTAGTTGAACGAAAACAACTGAAATGAAAGTTAAAAAAGAGAACCTCGAAGTCCGCCATCGGCTAGTCTGCTGAACCTCTGACATAACTTCCTTTGGTCTTTTCCTCATATTTGAGATGACATACAGTAGTCATTTCTGAGTTTGAATCCCCTGGGGATTTAGCTTAAACCCAACCCCAAAAGTTTTCTCTGAAAGATAGACACGAGCACAAATGTTCTCAAACTGAGAGAAACAGACACCTAAACTCTGCCCTGAAGAGAATTAATAGGAGATAATTAATCCCAGAATGTGGGATCTACATGGCAACAAAGGAACCCAAGTCAAGCAAATGACTTAGAGAGGAGATAAACAAGATTTAACCTACAGTGAGCAGAAACCCATCATTCTGAATGGAGCATACTGAAGCATGAGAACATGAAGTTTCAAGCCCCCAAACTAGAACACCAAAGGCCTTCCTCTTCATGATTATGTTTTTGTTGTATCATCCCTGATTTGCCAGCCAACAAGGTGCTGGTCAGTGAGAAAGTGGAAGAAAGTAGTTGAAAAGTGAGAGGTAAAACGCAAACTAGCCGAGAGAAAGCTTTCTCGCGGCCCATTTTATCATCGAATGGATTTAGATGGATCAAAGATTAGACGAAATTACAGTTTCAGATCCAGATTATATAAAGCCTTATCAAGGAAACACAACAACAAAATGTCACAAAACACCAACAACACTGCTCATGAAACTGGGGTACCACACTAAGGTACTTTATACAGTCAAACAAAAGCTGGTCTAAAAATAACAAGAGTGCAGGATGAAAGCAAATACTCAACCTTCATTAAACCCAGAGTTGCACTTTTCGTGAACCCCGCAAACTTTTCATCAATTTTCCTTCTTCAGCATTTTAGCTCCAATTTTCCTGTCTGATCATGCACTTCGACCCATGTTCATTGTGTTTTTCTAATCCTGATTGAAGATAATGAGAGGTATCAATTCAAACTACAAAAATAGCCATAAAATGTGACGTAGCAAAATTCAACCTCAATAACACTGAAGGTTTAAAGTTTATTAGTACACAAAAGTGCTAAAACCCCAAGAATAATCGGGGGGGCCCAAAATAAAAATCATTCTGTACTAATCACATTCTCACTATCGCGAAGAAAACTATTTTTGTAATTTTCTGAAATTTTTGATAAAACAGAGAAAAATATTATCCAAATTAGCAATTCTCTCTTTAGTTGGAATATTGATATTTAAATTCTCCTTTCAACCCCTCGATAACGGCAGCACCATAACTTGAGCATATGATTCAAAATATGATCAACCAAATCTCTCTAAATACGCTACTGTAAAGACTGTCTAATCCCCTGAAACGCTCAAAAACTTGTTTGACTCGGAAAGTATAAAATGTGTTGTCTCCGCCTTGGATGAGAAGGCTTCATTTAAAAATTTAAGTTTCTTTGGTCTAGATCAATAAGCAAGTGCACAGTCATACAAGTAACAAAAGTGGGATCAAGCCCGTATATCATTCGTGAATGAGGAGTGATAAGAAATTCTAAAGAGATCAACATCTTCATCTACTAAAGATCCTTACTATTTGAAATCCAAAGCTTAAAAGTGATTTGTTTACACTAAAAGAAAGTAAGACTAAATTAAAATTCTATAACTACACATAAAGAATTCAAAATATTTAATGGAAAGTTCATCGAGTAAGCAAGACCGGGAAATAGATCAAGATACAATTTATCAATTTCGCATCATTTTCTATAACATGTCAGCCATTAGTTTGAAATTGGAACTCTGGTCAAATATTCAAGGCAAAGATAGTTTGATTCCTTCATACACCATACATTTCACTAATTAGAGATCCATATTCCTTCCAGATACATGAGTCTAATCAATTACTTGTAGATTATAATCCTCTTTCTAAAATCTCATTTTTTCCTCCAAAGATTTCACACCCACCTAGACTAAAGAACTTTTGCCTATATAGACAGGATAATGCAAACCTTCTTCAATCTAATTGGTATCTCATCCTTCAAATCTTATAAAATTCTCTATCTCCTTGATTAGATCTCTGCTAACACGGGATCAAGATCCTTTCATCAGACTGAGGAGAAACCTCGAATCACCTAGCTTAAATTGATACATCATCCAACTATCTTCACACCACAGTAAATTAGTGATCTATCGGCAATCTTCAAGTTCATTAGTTCCATAATATTAGTCCAACATACTAAGTAACTCGCTCCATACTCAGAAATCCCATCTCTCGTGGTTACCATAGGCCTCCCTGAAATGAAAGCAAGATACAATCATTTTTGCAAACATACTGCTACTAATATTCGAACAATTAATTTCAAGAACAACACCACCAAATAAATTCAAGATTTCTAACTATACTTTCTTCGTTGCGTTAAAACAATACCACATCGATCCATTCCCGCAGGAAGCTACTCTTTCAAACCTGATTAAGGCCACACTGCACTTAACCCGATTAGAAAAATTCACTAAGATTGCGTTAACCGAAATAAATGAACCCAAAAAATTTCCAAATTCCATTCAACCGACAAAGAATAAAAATCAAAATTTTAAGATAAACCCAACTCGAAACTTTGCACCAAATCACTACTCAATTCCAAGAAAAACTAACGAAAAAGCTAAACTAAAAGTAAATTGACGGAAAAGAAATACAAGAAAAAATGAAAGAAAAAAAATAAAAATAGTATACAAAGAAGTTCTAGCTACCTAGGTATTCCAGTTCGACTTTAAGTTAGCACAATAATTTATGTGCTTTTATTGCTAGGTTTCAAATGTCAGCTTCCTCACACAGGTCATAAATTGTGGATTCCCAAAATTATCTAATTATAACTTTGTCGCGACATAGAAAAATTATGTCGAGACATGGTTGCCATCTTTGTCCTCCAGCTTTGTTGTGGCTTGCAGTGTTCTGTCGCGACATAGTTCCATGTCTTTTTCTTGAATTATGTCACGACATACTTTGAAAATGTCGCGATATAATTCTGCTGAATTTATCTTGTAATTGTCACGACATGAGCGTCCCGTGGTCGCGACATTTCTTGGGTTGTCTCGGCAGCCTGCATACCAAATGTAGCGTTGCTGGTTAAAACCCGCGCTGCTGTGACAAAGTTTCCTTCCTCACGTTTATCAGCCTGCCAATTTTACAGCACCTTGTGTCGTGACGTAGTTTCCTCACCCTTCACACTTTGTTTCATGTCGCAACATACCTTGAAATGTTGCAATAAAATTAACCTTTGCTCAAACTTTGTCACGACTCCGCCTTCCTCGTAGTTCTTCTAACCTTCTCACGATTAAAACCTTCCATGTCTACGTGTAGTTCCATGTTAGCCTATGTTGTGGCGCCCAGACATAAAACTCCCCCTTTGTCACATAGCCTTCACCTTTGTGATGTCGTCTTCAACTTTATGTCGCAACATACTTCAAATGCGCATGATATACAATTTTCTACCTTTGTTGATTCGGTGGTCATTTGTTGAAATGTTTGTCGTAACATAAAAACTTGCCGAATTAACCCTTGTCTTAACTTGTTTCATTACTTCCGCTATTTTTTGTCGTGAATATAGCTCTATTTTTGTCGCAATATTCTTTCTTCCTCTTCACTTTTATATCTCGATACCCTCTACTACCATTTACTTTGATCAATGTCGAGACCGAGCAAGGAATGTCACGACATTCTTCTTCAAGAACTTCTCAAGCAATGTCACGACATAAAAATCCATTGGCGCGACAAAGTTCTATCTTCTGATTTCCATTATGTCACAACATTCATTTCTTTGTTGCAACATTTATCATTCAATCCTACTCATATTATATTGTAAAATGTCGTGGATAATCTTCACTGCACCAGTTTCGCTTTTATCTTTGTTACATATCATTGCTTGTTGCGAAGCATAGCCTGCTGGTTATCTTGAGATTGTAAGGAGACATTCTAAAATTATATCACACATTTCCACCTTTAGCCATTTTCTCGCTTTTCTTGTCGGAATTGTTTCTTTTCATTTAAAAAACTCCAAAATACAAAGTTGGTAAAATATTTGCAACTGTGCACAAATGAGTCATAAACTTCTAAAAATATGCCGAAAATGGATCACTAAAATATATGAGTTTGGGGACCATCAACAACCACCTGTGTTTGAAAGTTTTAATTCCAACCATGTTTTCAAACTCAAAATGCATTTTATGGCTTCAAACAAGCTCCTAGAGTATGGTGTATGAAAGGTCGAGAAAATTCCTTCATATTTCTATTGGTTTCCAAAATGGGAAAATTTGATACAACCTTTCATTAAGCCAAAGGATAATGACATGCTTATTGTTCAAATTACTTATTTAAAAGTAATTTAGTAGATCAAAGCCTAAGGTTTTATAGTTAATTAGTTAAAGTGAATATGCAATTTTATGGTTTTGAAAATCGAGTTGTGTAAGCACTAGATGAATTTGCATTGGTGCACTTTAGGGTATATCATTTATCATGCATCACTCTCTATAACTTCTATTTTTCAATCCATAAATTGCATATCCTTTTGAAACTCTGAGTTTGAGACATAAAACCTTAGGCTTTTATAATCCTAAAATGTTTTTCAATGAAACATCTAAGGTTTAAAGTATTTTAAAGAAACAAATACACAGAGTTTGAATATTTAGAGGGTCAACCAAGTTGAGGGCAAAGCCCCAACCGATTGACCGTTGAAACGTCAAATTCAAAGTTGGTAAATCGATGAGTGGTGAAACTCGATCGATTGATCCGCATCCATTCGAACCGGTCGCTGAAACTGGCCGACCGAATAGGAACCTGATATGAAACCCGATCGTTGGATGCGTAGCTCATCTAAATACTGTGTATATAAACAACCCAACGGTTACGCAACGATCAAATTCCAACTCCGCTAGAAAATAGTGACCGCGTTGCATTGATCGGGAATGGCGAACCATCGGTTTTGCAAACAACTGATTGGTCGAAGTGGAATCATCACCCATTCATCAATGGTAAACTAACGTACCTATAAAATAGTAACATACTAAGATACAATGGTTACTCTAAGAAAGTCTTTGTCAGACCCATCGGGCAAACTTATTTGTTACTACCGAATTCTCGTTAAGGCACCAAAAGTTATATAAAATAATACACCTATTTGTGCAAGTGCACGTGTCGCCCATGTAATATGAAATGATAGCTTGCATCATTCCCCCAAAAGAATCAAGCCACAAGTACCGACTCTTAATCTGTTCAAGCTCTATTGGATGGTTGGAAATTTGTAAAAGAATCTAAATTACACTAACTTAGCATGCAAGAAGTCCAATTAAGACTAAAAGGCCTTAGGCATAGATTTCAATTTCTAAACGTGTAAGGAACCTCCTAACTAAATTAATCGATGCTGTTTATTTCATCATGAAGATGGCAATTTCACTAGCGGGCATGCAATTTTCCCTCAGCATTCACACACTACCCTTGTAGGATGAGGTATTTTGCATTCCTTCTCAACCCCAACTTCCTTAAGGGCACATTAAACATAAGAAACCTCAATACCACACCCCCACCCCATTTATATCTCACACCTTTATATATCAGATGATAAATCATCCATGGTCTAATCTTAAGTCTCACACCTCTCGATCTTGAATCAAACCACACAATTCATGCAAATATTAAGTTAAATACCCACAAGCATTAAGATCAAAAATGAAATGCTCAACATAAATATAAAATAAAACATAAATCAACATAAATTAAGAGATTCATACAAACTTGTCCTCGGCTACATACAAATCCCAAGAAAAATAATCAAAACATAATTATGAGAAGAAATACAACCATCCAAGGAAGGGAAAACGGAAAGGAAGAAAAGAAACAACTGGGCGGAGGAGTTTCTTTCTTCTACCATCTTCTTCTTCTTCAAGTCTCCTTCTTCTTCCAAGAACTGGAACGTAAACCTGAGGAGGGTGTGAAAAAGATTCAAACGGAGAAACCCAAACGAGCCTCCCTCTTATCAATATCAGCCTCCAAAACGAACCCCACTTAAAATCCCCTATTTTCCCTTTTTATGCCAAAAGCAAAGAGGTGTTTTGTGAAGAGACGGGGCCTCGCAAAATATTCCCGGCATCACACCTGTAGAGCGTGATGGATATGGAGTTACGGCATGGTGAAATGGATGCTATTGGCAGAAGGAGCTGAACCACACTCAAGCCGTTGAGCACCTCACTTATAGCATGAGAACTCACGCCAAAGCTGCAAGTGACTCCGCTTAACCAATTTCGTTTCCTTTTTCCGCCTCCTTCACTTTCAGGATGTCGTATCTTGCTCATTCGAACCCCGAATCATGTGCATCCGTGCCCACGGAAATCCCTCAAGTTCAGAATCGCCCATGCCACAGGCAAACAGATCGCTTGTTTTCCGACTGATGACTTTGCCGTATTTTTCCTTCAATTTTTCAAGCTTCCACTAATAGTTGGCCTAATCACTAAATTGGAAAATATAGCATTATAGATACTTCATTTATAATTACAGAACTAATAAAACATTAGCAAAACATGTAGATAAATGCGATTTAAGGTACTCATCAGTTCCCACTCTATAAATAGAGTGTTGGGAATCACTTGAGAAATATGAAACTTATTGCTTTGATTCTCTCAATCATCATTTCTCTTGTTAATCAATTCTCAATCTAAGATTCTTGGTGCATTCATTTCATGTGCATATGGTAGAATGCACCTTTGTATTGATCAAAATCTTGAGTTGTATTTGATTTATCTTGAGAGCTAGAGAGAGTGTCTCATTGTGCTTAAGAGAGAAAGCTTCAAGTGTGTATAACTCAAGAATCTTGTGAAGTGCCCACGAAATAATCTAAGTGTAAAATAAAGAAGCTCGAGATTAGAGCTTAATCTCTTCAAGTGTATAGCTTGAAGGAGTTGTGAAGTGCCCATTTGAGCCAAAATCCAAATGTAAAAGGAAGAAGCTCGAGTTGGAGCTTAAACCTAGTGGAACCCTCACCGGTTGAAGGTTGAGGAGAAGTGAACGTATGCAAGGGTGTGCCGAACCACTATAAATCCAAGTTTGCACTTTCTATCCCTATCTCTTTATTTATTGCTCTTGAATTAAATTTAAGATTTCTTATCAAGTGTGCAAAGTTTCTTTTGAGGAAAAACCAATTCACCAACCCACCTCCCCCCCAAATCTTGGTTCGTTGTTAAGTCATAGGTGTGCCGAACCACTATAAATCCAAGTTTCAGAATTTTCTCATCCCTATCTCGTTTCTATTGTTCTGAATTAAATTTAAGATTTCATCAAGTTGTGCAAAAAGTTTTCTTGAGAAACCACCACCAACCCACTACCCCAAATCTTGGTTAGAAGAGTTGTTTGCAGGTGATCGATTCAAACATACCCTCACTTTGTCGAGTGGTTGCAAAGTGCACATGCACTGGTATCTGCTTATCGCTTTATCTTGAGTAAACATATGCGAGCAACTTGCGTACCAAAGCTGGAGTAATGATGAACTGCTTTTAAAGAGATTGCAGACTCACACAAGATTCGACTCCGCTTTTTTTGTCTTACTCTTCGCCTCTTCCAGTTCTATTTTGGCTAACAACGCCTTGGTTTTGATTTGTTGTGTGTTGATTTTCAGAGGTACATAACTATTCTCGTTATAACCAAGTTTTTGTTGCAAAATTTGGCGAATAAAAGCAAATAGTTTTATTTACAAGAAGTAGTACGTGATAAATGACTAATTCATCACTTGTGGTTTGTTACCAAACCATTCCAAAAGTCTACTTTTCAATCGTGACAACCAATATGATCAAAATAGAGATTTATTTCAAAGGATTTGATGTTGATTTTTTTTTTATTGATTTAATTAATTAAGGTTTCATATTAATCATCATTTTAATTATTTTTATTCAATGAGATATCATAGTCAGTTTACCTTATTTATTCCTCTAAAAATATTTCTTTATTCTGTGGTACGAATCATTGTTTTACATCTTGTTTCATTCTAATTTTTCAAATATGTACTATAGTACTAGGCATTTTTATTTTTATTTTTTTGAAAATAGATAAATTTATTGATTCAAGTTAGCAATACAATCGATAGAAATACAAAATCAAAAGTGCTAAAAACTTTAGAGAATAACGAACATTCGCAAGCACAACAAAAGAATCGCTCAAGGTCTTCACATACTTGATAGTCCAAAATGTCTGGGGAATACCTAAGATTTCGTGATTCACAACATACTAATCATCATTATTTGATCGATGACTTTGTCAAATCGAATTTACCATCTAAATCACAACACAAAACCCACGAAAAGAGCTTGCACCACACGACATAACCACCCACGCAACAAGCCTGCAACAAAACACGCCCAACATAATAGCACAAAAACTAAAAAACAAAGGAAAAACAAAATCAAACCTAGATCGGTGTAGAAGAAACCACTTTATTGGAATTGAAAACCCAGATCTAGAAAAGAAAACGATAGAAGGGATGATTTCAAGCCAAAAATGATCAAAAAAATCACCCCTTATCTCTAACAAACAAGGGTTTGAAAGAGAAATACACTAGGGTTTCTAAGAGGGAGGGTGTTTATATTTCTCTGTTTACTATGCATTTATTTTAAAACTTGAGAATGACATTTTAGAAATATGGTTTAAAATGATAGATTACAGACATCAAAGATATTATTGGTCACAAATTAAATTTAGTCCATGTCATATAATGTGATAGATTAAACCATAATGATTGATTAGTAGGTATCATCTCATCTTTGTGCCGACACTAATTAAGGTGAAAATTTGAAATGTACTTGATAATCTACCAATTAGATATATTTGGTCTCAATAATTCATATAAAGTACTGATAATAAATTAACATTTAAACCATCAAATCCCTTGATAGGTATTACCTTATCTTAATGCCGACACTAATTTAGGTGAAAATTGAAATATATGATTGACAATCTTTAATCAAATTATTAAACTTTTAGGTGGAGGTTAGAGAAAAATGATGATAAATTTGAAAAAAAGGGAAGGAAAAAAACTCCCTATGTTTGGTAGAAAATTGTAGTATTCTATATTAGCAGTTTCTTTTTTTTTTTTTTTATTCAAACCAGTAACATATTGATAGAAACACAGATACCAAGTCACTAAAAATCGTAACGGATAATATAATACTTAAGTTAATAGCATAATAAATCAGAGCAAAGTCGACATACCTTATAATAATTATAATGACTAAAATATCTATTTAATTTCGGGCCTCAATATACCGACGATCATAATTCGATTGTCATTTATTTTGTCATCTCGAATCAGTCCATACACAAATAAAACGAAGAATGTAAGACAAAAAAAAAAACATCTTGACTAGACGACGACACAAAATCAAACACAGCAACAAAACAACGAAATCATGAAAAACAAAATAAAACCAAGTAGTTCATTTATTAGTTTGTTTAAATACATGCACATTCTCCCATAATTTTTTTTAAAGCTAAACAATTTAGATAACGGGAGGAATTATTCTACTACGACTCAAACCCGGACCCCTTCTTATGTCCCTACCTTGGACAATGTTAAACGCCTACCATATGAGCTAACGATACTGGCTCACATAATATTTAATCCGTATTAAATATTAATAAAATTTATCGTTGGTTGCATGGTAAATTGTAACGATAGAAAGAGTTAGTAAGATATTAACACCATGACATTTGCTGGCTTTATTGATGAAAGAAAGAGTTTTGAATATCACTAAGGCTATACTTGGTTTCTAGAAAATGCTAAGAAAAATAAAAATAGAGTTAAATATGGTATATTATATTTACTTACTACTTTAAATAAATTATTTATTTATTCCAATTCATTAATATAAAGATTAAATATTCTAAGAATTTGTAAGTTCTAAGTGATTTTATTTATATTTGATTTTTTAAAAAAACTCATAAACAATCAAAAAATAAAAAATCATTTTCTAAAGATTTTTTTCTTTCTTTAAGTGATTTTAATCAAACACAACCTAAACTTTTATTTTTCACATTTGGCCATATTGATGCCACCCTAATAAAAAAAGATGGGAAAGTCCGACTTATTTAGACGTATACAAGCATATTTTTCTTTATCTCCTCAGAATTACATACATTTACATATAATTAAGATTATATTTAGTTGCCCTTAAGGTTTGAGAATTGGCTACTGAATCTTTATAAAACAAGTTATTACAGCGTAATATATAAAGTGAATGGATATAAAAATTATATTTAGGTATGCTTGTTTTTAAATTTTTTATTTAAAAATTATTTAGCTTTCAAAGATTCGTAATATTTATTTTTAACTTTTTCATAATTTATTGCTAAATTTAAAAAAATCTAAACAGAAAATGCCAAATTCAAAAAAAAAAAAATCATCTTCCAAACAAAAGAAACACCACCTTGTCAAACAAGTGTGGCAGGTATTAGTACTAACTATCTAATGTTAAAAACAAACAAACTTAATACTTAATACTATTAAGTACTATTTAGCATTAAACCGAAAAAAAAAAAAAAATTATTCAGCATCAAATAAAAAAACAAACGTCACCTTAATTCCCCAATATTTAAAGAAAGAAAAAGGGAACCCAAGGGCCAGCTTTGTTTACGCTTTTCAAAACTACTTTATATTCTTAAAACAAAGAAAACATATTTCCTTATTTCAATTTTTTTACGCTATGAAAAACACAAAAATATTAAATTTAAATAACAAAAAGACTTTTCATAGTGTTTTTTATGTTTTGTTCTTGATAACAGTTTTCGAAAATAAGAATCAAACATACTCCGATTCTACAAACAAAGGTCTAGGGAACTATCATAACATTGAAACAGAGGGAATAATTATGTTCTTTTGGACATTTGGAACGTTAATTTTGGTTAGGGCTATTGGGCTATTTGTTGCTTTGAAGGCCCAGTGAGAGAACTTTACTATAAACATAGATAGATAAATGGAGGGAATTACTTACACTAGGAAGTAAAGTTTTAAAATCTGTTTTAATCATTTGAGCTATGTTTGGTTGTCAGGAAATTTGAGAGTAAATGTAAGAAAAAAGAAATAGAGGGAAAATTTTATAAAAAGAAAAATATGAAGACAAAATAAAAATTAAAAAATATATAAGTATGTAAGTTTCTAAGGTGACTTTTCTTTATTGCTAAATAAAACTTTTGTTCTAATAGTGATTGATATGATTAAGTATTTAGTTATTTGTTTTTTTCTAAAAATCAATTTTTTATTTTTCATCTAAATTTTAAGATAACAAATTTAAATAAAAAATTAAAATAATATATACATATATTTTATTAATTAGCATGAAAGACTTTCAATTGATTATAAAATATATGATTTTTCTCATATTTAATATCTAGTTTTTTTAATAAAAACATTTTAAAAGCATTAAATATTTTAGTTTTTCTATTCAACAAAAAATTTCAAAAATTCACCAGTAATTCATGAAAAAGCTAAAATCAAACACGTTGAAAGTAAATTTGCTTTCAGCCAAAAGCCAAAAAAACAAATACCTAATTAATTTTATACAATACTTAAAAAATATTATACGAAACACAACAAAGAGTAGACCTAGCAAAATTTTACAAGACCCTCAAATATGATAAGAATCCAACACGTTTTTTATAGATTTGGATTGAGTATAATCGTGTTTTGGTTAAATTTGTGTTGACCCGTATAATCCATTTAATAAACGGGTTATATTTGTGTCAATCCACATAAGACGAAATTAACTTGTTTAATTGTTATGTCAAGTAAATTTATTTTGGCTTACTATAAAGTGTCTTCGAAGAAACTCAAGGCACATACGAAGACGTGATTTGGGTTTCATACCACACCAAAACGATCCTCTATATGTTCCTGGCGACCATAAGAATGATAAAACTCTACCATAACATAACCTCAGATTCTCGCCAGCCAACTCTGCAGACCACTCTGCAGTTCTTAAAAGATACCCTAACATCTCACCTCTATGTCATAAATTTTAATCTAAAGTAACTCGCTTAATAGATTAATTGTATTAAATATGGATGGATTAATTATAACGTGATATTATTTTAAATAAACAGGTTATACATGTCACGTTATCCAATTATCAATTGGATTCAGGATTGAATTTATTATTTTATCAGATTATTATTCTTATCGTATTCAAATTAATCGAATATATATTAACACGGTCTGAACACGACATGCGCATTACAATCACACCTAACAGCAGTCATTGCCTGGCGAACACCTACTTTCTCAGAGGGATTACCAACCCACTTCTGCTGATCATATATTAAAACAACATTTATTAAATGAAAATAAACTATAACGTCCAATGCTAAATGTATTATCCATATTATAAAGTATTTTAAATTATTTTAAAATATTCCTTTCAAAAAAAAAATGCAAATGATTATGAATAAATCTTAAAAATAAATAAATAACTGTGATGATGAAAGGAAAATGAAGGATCTAGTTCTTATTTAATGATTTATTTATTACTAAATCGATTTCTAATGAATCATATGATCATGTAAAAATCTACCCAAATTCCTAAATTTCTTAATCGATTGAAGGAACTTCACACCCAAATAAAAATACAGTAGGAGAAATTTAATTAAATTTATGACAAATTTTAGTAAATATTTTAAACTTAAATAATTTAATTTGAAGTCCAATATACTTATACTGAGTCAGCTTTATAGAAATTAAACAGCATCCTGTGATTGCTGTGTGAACCTTCATTTATATAAGAAGTCAGAAAGAAAAAGCAAAAGTTAAATTTGACATATTATTCTTTTTTGTAATTTCAAACTCATTTTACTTATTTTAATACATCAATATAAAATAATAAAATAAAAATATGTAAGTTTGTAAGTAATTTAAGAATAATAATTTTTTACTATTTTCTAAGAATCAAACACAACTCGTCTCATTACCTAACTCGACGTTAACAAAATATTACACGCGACGGTTAAACGAATATATATCCAAACCCGTCCCACAATTTACACAATCCTAAAAACATTATACAAAATTGTTGCAAATAAATAAGAATACAAAATAATAAACAAGATCACGTGATTTACATGGTTCCGACCAACTTGACCTACTATCTGGCAGACATAGAGACTTCTTTATTGATTGTGGCTTTCGAATACATAATCTGAAACCCTAAACACTCACATATAATATATATATATGTAAAACCCTAGATTAAATCGGGTCGCATCCATATCGCAAAGAAATGCAAGACTCAAGATTCCCCCCACGAGATCAATGTTTGGTTTCTGTCACTATCATGCCCTCACCCTCTTCACCACTCACAGATCTCATAAAAATTATCTTTCGGGTCAAGTTTCCAAAATATTTCGGGTTGGGTCATATCAGTCACCACAAAATTCTACCATTTAAAAACACACAAGAATCCAAGTTTCATTAACACCTACTTGTCTCAAATCGACATCGACCCACTCATATTCATATATCATTTTACATCTATTCACTTTACATATTACATTATACTACTTTCTGTTTCGATTCGATCCTAAATTCTTCGATATGCCCAACTCCAATCTTAGCACTTGAGCGAGGGGCCCTATAAGCAATTGACCATATATAAAAAACAACATTTATTAACTGAAAATAAAACTATAACATCCAATGCTGAATGTAAATTAGTCCATATTATATTAATTGGAATAAATTTAAAACAAAAGTAAATAAAAATAAAATAAAAAATAAAGAAGAAAAGCTTTACAACTAAGTGGGATAATGCCATAATGGTGACAAAATAAATAAATAAAAATGTGAGTAGCTGGTCATTGCAAATTATATGTCCGGAAAGTTAGGACATAAATCTTGTGGTGTGTTAGAGGATCCACATCCACATCTCTACTTTTCTTTGGCTGATGGATTCTGTCCTTTCAATAACATGAGGTTCATAACTATAACAAATAAATAACAACAGCGTTGTTGACCCACCATGCTTTTTTTTGGCCACTTTCTTGATTTGTCCAAATTGCCCTTTTTATTACACTTAAAAAAAAAAAAAAAAATTCACCAAGATCACAACTTTTCTTGTTGTAAGAATCTCTTTATTATTTGAATCAAAGCATAAAATCAAGACCGACAAAATTTGTGGGTTTGGATTGAATTCGTGTCACCCTGCTTAACCTGCTTAATAAATTCGGTTATTTTCTAACCTACATAATCTAAATTGACATGTTAATTATACAATTTGAATTATCAAATTTTCACGGTTATATGTGTCAAAGTTAATAGGTTAAATCAAAATATAATCATACGTGTCATGTTCGGATTGATCAATATTAAGCAGAAGAAAAGTTCTTCTATTTATATAAGAAAGTTCTTATAAAACTTAATTGTAAACACGTTTTAAAAAATCACGGCACTTTAAGAATAATAATAATATAATAAGATTATAACTAAAACTGAAACCAAATTAATTAATTTAAAATTAAATGGGTTTTGAATAAAACCATTCTGAGTAATGAAAATTACCAGCAAAAATATTAGGTGGGTTGAGTTTGGTTTGAAGGTTTGGGTTTCAACTTATGGTCTATTCCTACCAATTTATAAAGAAGTGTGTGTGGTTGTTGAGAGGAAAATATTTGCAAGCCAACAACAGCATCCCACTTCCCCAACCTACCCAATCAGATTTGGTTACTACTTACTACAACTGGATTGGCTGTTGACATATACATGGGGATCACATTTTGACAACTTGATTATATTATCAAACAAAATAATCGTTAGTTTGATTAAAAATTGAAGATTCCAAAAATAAACCCCACATGTTTTTGGAATTATTTGATCCTTAAAAAAAAATTAAATCTTTAACTTTAACTAACTATAATTATTTTTCATAAATACGGTTGACCCCTTAATTTACTGATCACCATGTACAAAAGTCGCCTACTTTTCCCAAAATAACTCTCCATCGAATGAAAATTCAAATTTTTTATATAAAATTATATTCCCTTTGTAAGACCATTACGTATATAATTTTTTTTTTTTTTTTTTTGTCAAATAACCCTTTTTTTTCTAATCTGTAACACAATAAGAACTGAAGATTCATGTTCTTCCCATCCTCCCAAACTTTCTCAGCAGTCAGACAGAAAGTTAAATGCCTTCTTAGAAGACACAAACCGTAAAAAAACAAGAAAAATAAAATTCAAATGCATGCATTTGCGATCACCAAATTTAAAACTCAAAACCCATCACCACAGTGATTGATCATTGAAATGGCTACTGAAACCTGAATTTTATGCTCTGTTTGAATGGAAATTTCTCTATTAATATCTCCTTCCTCATCAAAAAGACCCTTAATTTCAAGAATCATGCATAACAAAGTGAATATAGTTTCTCCCAAGCAATATTAACTCAACCCTAAGAAGAGATTATATAAAGAACCCGGAAAATCCGAATATCGAAGTCTTTTCCCATTTAACCTTCTGTAGGCCTATAGAGAAAATTACAAAGTCCTGTAACTATGCCTAGAAAATTATTGTCAATAATACTACATATATAAATAAGGCTGAACAAAAATTCTTCTTGAGGAAAAAGTAAAAGTGCAAGAATCACAGAACCAATATATTACTATAGGGGACCACAACTGTACTTTCTGTCTGGAAGGACTTCAAAAACCTTCCCATATACTTGATTGATTTCATCCCAACAATTTGGCTTCAGTAACTATTTTAGGCAATTGCTTTTTTTTTCTTTTTTTTTTTTTTTTCCATCATTTTTCTTTTCTACTCGAAGCCAGCATAAAAGAGTATTCACCAAACATCACGTAGATACCTTCCAGTCATTTGCAGGTTCTTCACCATGCTCTCGGCCTTGGAGCTGTCAAGCGATCCCTGAAATCGACGAGTTGGTGAATGCGGTCAGTTGGATTATCGACTTAAATGGCATAATGTTGAATAGAACTTTCTGAATAGTTCTTAACAGGATTAAGTATTTAGTTATTTGTTTTTTCAAAAAAAATCAACTTTTTTATTTTTATTGAAGTAAAAATTTAAAATACAATTTGATGATAAAGTATATGATTTTCTCATATTAAAGATATAGTTTTTCTAATAAAACCATTAAGAAAATGCTTTTTATATTCAACCAAGAATTTTAAAATTAAACAAAAAGGATGAAAAGTCAAAAACAAACATGCTAAATACAGAAAGTAGATTGTTTTACAAAAAATCCGAAACAATCGCCACCTAAACTCTTTTTAGGAGGATCCCCACCAATAATTTCATCACCAAACACAAGCTATCATTTGGTGAAAATTGGACCGAAATTAACAGGAAGGAATTTGCCACCAAAGGAGAAACATCATAATTTTGGCGATTAAAGATTAGAGACAATGGACAGGACCCTCCTGGTCTGTTCTTTATTTTTAAACATGAAAATATTGTAGATATTTAGGTGTGACGATTTCAAGAAGTCGGGTAGAGGCAGCAATATATTTGGTTTTATTTGTGTGAAGAACATACCTGCTCTTGCAAAATGGTATGAAGAGTTCTGTGGACGTCCCTTGCCATGCCTTTGGCATCACCACAGACATAAATGTAGCCTCCCTGAGAAATCGTATTCCAAATATCCGACGCCTAGATACAAAGCAAACATAAATCATTATTATTATTATAAATCAAAAAGAAAGGAGGAGAAAAGTAAGAAAACTTGTGGACAAATAGCCCTTGAGAAATCGGCTCTTTAGGGCCTGTTTGGTCTTTATGTTCTCTGAAAACCCTTGTTCTTTAAATTTAATGTTTTGTGTTCTTTATGTTTTAGAAGAAAAAAATCAAACATGTTTTATATTTTTCGTTCTTCTGCTTGGCAATGTAAAACAATTTTCAAAAAGTAAACAAACAGACCCTTACCTTCTCGATCATCTTATGCTGTACATATTCCTTGGTGGGTCCCTCACGCGAGAACGCGAGAACCAGCTCAGAGAGAGCACCGCAGTCGACAAAGCCATTCAGCTCATCTTCATAAATGTAATCCTGCAAAGATAAGGGCACACGGAATTGAAGTTTTTCATTTGACAAGAAATATAGCCACAGTAATTCATTAAGTCGATTAAGGTCTGACTTACCATTCTATTTGTTCCTGCATCCGAAGAATAATACGGATGACCCAAGTTCTGCTCCAGCTTCTTTAAGAGCAAATCTTTCCTGTGACGTGAATGCATGAATTAGGTCAGTCACAGGAAGCAATATGAAGGCAAAAGTAATCAACACCAAATCTGTTGATTAAACCTGCAGGAAACCCTAAAAGGAGCTTTCAATCCGTGCCTGGACCAATCATGATAATCGCACTGTAGTATCAGAAGGGAGCTTGAAGCGATTGCCTAACAAAATCGGCGCTCAGCTGCAATCTTTTGCTCTCCTCCAATGGCACAGCAGCCTGCAAAAATAAATAAATTAAATTAATTTTACAAAGGTTAAGTTTATACCCAGACATGAGAGATGCTACCAGCACTAAACCAGACAGCATTGCCATGGTTCAAACTAAATCAACTGTGACAAAATTGCTATAGAGAAGAGCTTCGTTCTAGTAATGGAGATTGGTAGATATTCCGGGTATTTTAAGGAAGGATCATCCTATTTTAGGCCAGTAAGATTTGACATCATGAGTCCATTTTTACCAAGCTCAAGTGATTTTCTAATTCCCGATAGTCTAATACCTTATTAGTATCCTCTCATTCCCCTTCATCATTTTCATGTTACCTTGCCGAGCTCTTTAAAATGTGATCACTATCAATGAAGTTAAATGGAATTGAAACAAATAAATTAAATGCAGTACCTTCATCCAAGTTGAACAAATACCCTTGTGAATCCGTCCAGTTGGCAGCTTATCACAAACCAAGGCACAGGTAATATGAATTTAGATGAAATAACTTAGTAAAGAAATATAATCAATGGTTATTAATGCGTAAATATCCATTTAGGGGACATATATATAAATCAGAGATAACAATCGAGCATAGTTACGGTTTTCATTGTCGTTAAAAATAAGAGTGTTCTTCAAAGAACGGGCTAAATTCCTTCTGTGATCAAAGTTTTATTCAAAGGATGATGTCACATACTCATGTCAAATGTGTCCGATTCAACCTGCTTTATGGCATCTTAGTGTGGCTATACAGTTGACCTCTAGAGCAATTAAGGGAAAAAGACGGGATCTAATATTTGAATGGACAGAAACTCACTGGGGAGGACAGATGGAATAGTATCTGGGCTGCAGGCGTGGGGCAACTGCTGCAAAGAAACCCAAGCGGGAGGCCTAGCGCACGGAATTCCACCATTCAAGAAGCGCCTCTGACTTGCGACACCATTGTGCATATTCATCCTGTACATCAATCCAATTCTCGGGCGAGGGAGTGCATAACACGGAACCGTCTTCTATCAGTGATCGGAAGAAAAAAATTACCAACCTTTCCAGCAGGAGATGCGAGATACTTCAACCATTCTGGCTTCACTGATCGAAGCATAGGCAGCCAGAGCTACCAAAGCCGACTGGAAATACAACCTATTCACCCAATTAATACCAAAATTAGCAAACTCAAACCTCATTAATAAAAAAGTTATATTTACATATTGACTTGAGGAAAGAAACTAACTTTTAGAGAACTCAAACATCTGCATGCCGAAAGTTAAGGCAGTTCTTACGTGCATGGGTGGGAAAGGAGGTTGTAGAGCCCCACTATGGTGTGCCATCCTCTTCTTCAGTGGATGGGAAAGTAAACATCGCGAAAACCTAACAACTCTTCCACTGTTTCAATTAGATTTTCAACATACACACCAACATGATCTCCTGTTTCATACCTGAGGTCAAAAAGACCAAGAGTAAATACATGTTCAAGAATTCAACTTGTTTTCAATACATAACAAAATTAAAATAAATAAGCAAAAATATTGTAACCATCCCTGTTACAAGAACATATTCAGATTGAAATGATTCAGCAAAGCACCCATATAAGTCCAGTGCCCGATATGTCAAATTCAAGATGGGCAAGAACGATCAGAAGCAGAAGTATGGAGCCTCTTCACAGCCACATTTGCTCTTCATGCAGAGATGCCAATCATTTTAGATTACAGAAACAAGAAAATAAAATCGAGAATTAAGTTGCAAAGCACAACTTTCTCTGATAATTTGGGCAGGCAGCATCATGAACAGTATGACCATTTGCACTGCCCCAGCTCTTGTCCTGCAGTGATGCATCTCTTGGGTCATGAAATACAACCCTGTATTCCAACACAGCAGCTGTGTAAGGGGTAGAAACAGTTGTTGCATCATCCTCATCCCGGAGCAACTGATCCAACTCAGGCCACAGCGATTCACGCCTAGAATAGAAAGAGTCGACATAAGACATCGGATTTTTTTATGTAATATAAAAGGGAATGTGCATCAGCACATTGTATATTCCAGGTAGTGATTCAATGTTTGTACCATGCGGTGAAGTCATCTTCGATGCATTGGTCATCATCCCCAAGACCCACTGGAACAAGGCGCTTTCCACCTGAAATGAATCAAGATCATGTCAGCCTGCTGAATCTAGTTAATATGTTAAAGCACAACTCGACAACCCCATTATATAAATAAATATTTCATATTTTCGATGATAACCAGGAGTACTGGGTCATAACTCCACTTGACTAATGATTGGTAAGTGTTGCATTTTCATCTGATTCCATAAATAGACTACCATTTCATACCAGAAAATCATGGCCAGCAGAATACAAAACATTCCACACTCTTATGGACCAAATTGACAATGAACATAGTTAAATCAGTGGCACCAAATGCTTAATGGAAATTGTACCCAAAACAGAGACTATTGAAAATATTCCAGTAAAGAACTGGCAGTTTAATTTTTTTTTGTCAACTCTTCTTTAAAAATTTCAAGTTTTATAAAACATCGACCATCCGAAGTCCAGGCGCATAAAGAACAGAACATTAACTCTAGAAAAACAAAGCTCGTGAGCAAATAAGGGTAAAAGAGGAAAGTCGATAAATTGAAGATGAGCTGCACCTCTTCTGATCAAAAAAAAAGAAAAAGATGAGCTGCACCTCTAAAACATTACAAAAACCCATATAAGCAATGACTATTAAGTTGCCTATTAAAAAAATGACTATTTAGTTATCCAATGATCCCATTGCAAAGATTTGGGAATGCCAGCAAAAAAGGCACATGATAACTAGCGGTGAAAACAGACAAACCCGCATAACAGCTAAGCTGACAACATTTTCATATCTAAGAAGACTATTGCAGTCGTAATAACTTTGACATCTGTTCACAAAGTATCATGACATCAGATTAAAACAAACTGTTTAAAAAAATAAGCAACAGACAAGAACAGAAAAACATGCTACAAAGGGGAGGGGGAAAAGCATAACCTACCCTGCTCGAGAAGGATATCATCAACCACCTTTGCAACCTGTTTCCGGGAAACAGTACCATAAATCAGGCAACCAACACAGAAAATCATGTATACAAAAGAAAACAACACAGTTGGGAAAACATAGTTTCATCTCCTAGATTATAAAAACCCTCCTTACAAGTTGGAGTCAAGATTAAGCTGAGAGTAATTCCAAACCTTATTGAAATGCTCATATTGCCTATTTCCGAGGCCAAACACCCCATATTTAAGATTTTGAAGCCATTCCCCTCTCTCTTTCCCCTACAGTCCATGAATGAAAAACATCAACAAATTGCACAATTTTATAGTCAGCACATGATAAATTCACAGTTAAACAAACCAAATAAAGATAAATATATATTGGCTCACCATCTCCATACCTAAACAATTAATCAACTCATAAGAACATAAACCCAAAATTATAGAAACATTAATGGTACATTTGCTATCATATTCTATTCAAAAAACTTTTTTTTTCCCACCTACCAGCGATTTTTCCACTGCAAATCAAATTATCATTAAAGAGAAAGAAAATAACATTTTGAAAAGCACCCAAAAGGACCCCAAAAGAAAAGGGCACATGATGATTGTTAAGCTTACGTAGCCAAGAAGAAGAAAGCCAAAGTTTCTTTCTTCAATTTCTCTTCATACTCGTCATCATCACCAGCATAATCATCCTGTCATTCATTCCATAATTTTATTTACTAAAAACCCAATATCACAAGATTCCAAAAATAAGTCAACTAAAAATGAATCAAACCTACCAAATCAACAACTTTGAAGACTGCCTTCTCATACCGAGCTTTGGCTTTCAGCAAGGGTTTCTACATCATGAATCAACAACACGCTCAATAAAAGACAAAAAAGCAAGGGAAAAAAAGGAGAAATGGGAATCACGAAAAATTTTTATCCGATACCGAATCAAATTGATTCAACCCAATCCAAAATAATTTCATGGCTGTAATTGGGTAATTATTTACTGTATAAATTCCATGGATCAGTAAAGAAAAGCTCACCTTAGCTAACCCTCTCCGCCGTTCCGCTCAGTTCCGAAGAAGATGGTGACCTTCTGCTTGCCGTCATCAACCTCAACTTCCATATCCTTCACAATCAACGGCTTGGGAGGCTCCGGCGCCTTCGTCGACTTCTGCCCGGATCTCCGCCATATCAACAGCACAACGCAGCCGATCAACACCGCGATCGACGTCGTGACGATCATGATGAACTCCCGATTCTCAAGCACCAACGCGGCGGCGCCTCCAGACTCCGACGACACATTCGACTGGTCCATACTTCCCTTGATTATCGCCGACATCAGATCAAACGGTGAGACCTTCACAGAGCCCGATTGTATTGATGATTCCGACGCCCTCAAGGAACACTGAAATAAAAACCCCCTGGAATTACTAAACGTAGAAACCAAATTGCACTAACTAAACAGATCCAATAAATTCAAGAATTTCCTGGAGTTAATCAAAAACAGAGAGCCTCCCAACTCTCACAGACTCACAGAGATACTGCAGTAATGATTTGGGAAGTTGGGTGATGATAGTGGAAAATCGAGAGGCTCCTTGAAGAAGAGGAGGTGGGAAGAAGAAAGAGAAGCGTTTTTATGGACAGAAACAGATCTCAATCCAACCCAACGCCCACCAAACCAGACTGGTCAAAACCACCTACCACAATCTTAACCATGGTTACTTCCCTCGAGTTCAAAAACAAAGGTAAATAAAAATTAAATAAATTAATTAATTAAATGCCATATGCTAATGCCGGAACGTGAAATTACGAAAATACCCTTGTTCTGTACTTTTTTCGGCCTCGATTTTTCTGGAAATTGCCGTCCCTCTCTCTCTCTCTCTCTCCACCAAATAATTATTTGCCATAATAATTAAGTGGAGGAAAAAGTTTGTGGCCATGAGTAGAAGGAAAGCAATTAATGATTCCATAATCTTACACTTGTAATTGATTTTAAAAATAATTTTTCTTATCTAATTTGGTCATTGTTTTTAAACACATAAAACAATATTTTTGCCTTATTTTAAAATTTTTCTTATTCTCTAAATTTAATATTTTTTGTATTCTTCATAAAAAAAAACCAAAAAATTTATCAAAAAATATCGGGACCTATTCTATTATTTTCTAAAACTAATTTACGTTGTAACAAAAACAAGTTAAAAAACATATTTTGCCCAACACTTTTTTTATTCTAAAAATACAAAAAACACACTCTTAAATACACATCAGCAGTAAATTTAAATGACGTTGTTTACCAACATAAACCAAAACAATCATAAACTTTATATTCTTTCGTTCTTGCTTTTATAACAAGAAAAATAATTTTCAAATACTGCAAACAAACGCGCTTTTAAATTTATGATTATGAAGTTCTTTCATTAGTTACATCAATTTTTTAAATACTAATTTAAAACTTTTCATCTAAATTTATTTAAAATTTATAATTATTTTGTTGACATCCAAAATATTATAATATTTATTTATTCATTTTGTTTTAAACTTATACATCAATACCAACACTATTGATTATAATTAGATGTAGTGACGTTGTCACATCCCCTACTATATAAAATGAAGAAAAATTGAAGCAAAATGGGGATGGAGGATCCATGAAGCATTTAAGACAAGAGGAATATTCCATATTAAGTTTTTTTCCCTTTTTATTTTGATAAAATTATCATAATTAGTAAAAATATAATAAAAGAAAATATAAAGTGGGTTCAAGTAAAATTAATATATGCTTCTTAATCCTGGTGGCAACTCAGAATTAGCCATTAAATGATTTAGGGTGTTTGTTTTTTTTTGGGGTTTATTTTAATCAAATTGCTATCAGATTTTTAGACTTTTTATTTTCATATTTGCATAACTCAACTCTGAAATTTTAATTATTCCTCTATTTATAACAATCATATTTTAGAATCTGCATAAAATGTTTTAAAATCTTAAAATTCACAAAATATTTTAAAAACATGGGATATTTAATTTCGGTTTCATCATTCTATTGTTTTTTAAATGATTAAATTTATATATTCTATTTTAATTATATAAAATGAATAAATATAATAGTTATTTTTTTAAGCACGATAATAATAGTTATTTATCATTTTTTTTTGTAAGTATGTTCGGCATATATTTTACAAATATTTTTCATTTTATCGTAATAAAGTTATATAATTTGTACACAAACAATTACCAACTTATCTTAAAAATATATATATATTTTTTCGTAATATATTTAAGATATTACTCTTTGAAGATATAAAACAAACAATTTAATACTCTAATATAAATACACATAAAAAACAACTTAATATTATTCATTGATTTTAAACCCTAACCTCTTCTCTTTTAAGCAAGGAGTAGTGTGACTTTTTTCGCTATCTGATCATATACCTCTTTCTCAATAAAGCTTAATCCCACAAATCTACGACATTGCTTTTCATGATTTAATACATTCAGACGCGACGCGGTCATTGGCTATTTCGATACGACAATGATTATATCGTCTCGCATTCCATTATTCGGCTGGACGATTCAAATAAGAGCATATAATGATCGATACAAAAATCAAATCAATTATCGCCACATGACATAACTGAGCTTATGCGCAGATATACAAGTAATAATAATATCAAACGCATAGATCGACTATAAATATATAGTGCTTTTAGCTATTTCATTATAATATTAACACGACGTTGCTTCATCCTAATGACATCTTAATTTTTTATGTCTATCAACGTATTTACAATAATCAATAAAATTAATTTTCTATTAAAAAAAACTTAATATTACTAAGTTTTATTCAACATTTAATTATATCGATGTAAAAGATGGAAAGCATTTTTTGTAAGACCCGAGAAAATTCCAATTTTCTAAAATTCGCAAAAATAAGCACTTTGAGAAAACTGCACTTTTCTGTATCCCTGGATGACCGAAACTGGGACTTTTCCATTGAACTCGCCTCACACGAATTTACTATCACGTCGACTGCCAGATTCCGGCGCTGGGCCTGACTCACGCTTTTCGAGACGCAGCAGATCTGGACGACATACTAAGAAGATATGATACCCACTCCACACCACAAAGCGCGACACTCAAGACTAAAGAATTCCGCTCACAATTGCCCACGCCATGAATGATTCAATACCACATTGAGCCACGTGGTTTAATGATATCATAAAAGAAAAAAAAAAAAAGAAATAATAAATTCCGTGGAAAAATGATGGCCACCAATCATTTGAGGAAAGTGAGATAAACTTCCTCCCATTCGACGGGACGATGATTTCTCCAAAAGGGTGAGAAATGACCAATAAGGAGAAGAGAAATGGAGAGAAAAATGAGGAGAAAAATGAAAGGAAGAGAAAGAGAAAGAGAAAAGGAAAAGAAAGCAAAAGGAAATAAAGAAAGGAAGTGAAAAGAAAAGAAAGGAAAGAACTAAAAGAGAGAAAAGGAAGAAAAAGGGAGAAGAGATGGTGCGAAGCCGAGTGATTTTCCCGGTGCTCATACGACGCTCTAGTTTTCCAGCGATTAGTTGGTGCACGCAGCGGGGATCTACGTGTGGACATTCAAAAAGTCGGAAGCTCGACAACTCCAAAGTTATGCAGGACATTTTCCACGGTTGATTTTTAACAAAGCGCTTAAATAGTGTGTCGTTATGGAGCGCCAGAGTTACTAAATTAGTTCAGCTCAGACTGGCGTGACGTTTCATGATTTGCTTCATTACACACCGATCGCGAGATATGAGGAGCCAACTAAACCGAAAGCTTCGTGCCACATTGCCACGCGATGATAAATGACGTAAACTGATCGGCTTCATGTTCGCTGGCGCCGCTGGCGTGACTCGTTGGTCGGTCCTGCTGGGCCGACCTACGCGCTGGGTTGTCATTGCTTCGAACGACACGCAGCGCAGTAAACAAGATATCGATGCATGCCATTTAACGTATTAATGCCATGATTACTACTTAGATTATACGTGATAAATTATACTATCCACTGGCCAGAAATGTTTCATACGAAGGCTCATTCATGGGCTGTAATACGAGGAAAACGGTATCTAAGATCACGCATTTCATACGCACCTGGCCACATCAAGGTCGCGCTTCCTGTGTAGTGCAGGTGTCATTTATTCATCAAATACAGGAATGGGTCATGGAACTGAAAACGGACAAAGTCCAAGATAGACCACTATAGCCTAAATGATCAAGACGATAAATTACATGTTTTCGCTGAGCAAGTCGGTGATCCCCTGTATGAAGTTCCATATATTACTCACTAGCATACGAACCCACGATGTGTTCGTGAAAATGGTCAAAGGCGTATGGCGCCCCACTTGCAAATCTAAATCCGCGACCCACAAAATAAAGAAAAAGACTTTCGATAAATAAATCGAAGTATTATTCAACGGTTAGTCATAAGATAAGACACACACGACTGCTTTTTACCACACTCGCAGATTCCAGCGAGGAAATCATTGGGACTCGTGTGAGCACGGTAATGCGATCTCATGCATGATAATGACATTTCATATAGAGAATAATCAGATTAACGCGATCGATTGCTTAAATACGTGAATCGGTGATACGGATTTTAAAGTGAAAGAATCCTCAGAGAAAACTTTCATCGGCCGTCACCTCACGCGGCACCCCCTTCGTGCACGGCACCATCCGCGAGACTATGACGCCAGCAGAGGTGATCTTTGAGTAAGAAAGTCAACACGCCGGGCTCGAGCGAATATTTTGGTAAAGACGATAAATCTTGTAAACAAACACGCAAAACCACACATAAATAGATATTCACATATGAGCGACGTACGGGTCCCACGCCGCCATTCACTACGCTGCCTCTCGTATCACAAAGACATATGATTTCCAGGCCGACGTGAGAATAACTGTGACACCCCGATTTGAAGGCTACATTTTTGTTTCCCCGTTTTTCTTTTTTCAAAAATATAAATTTTTCAATAAACACATAAAGCCAGGAAAAGTGCGAAAAATTTAGAAGACGCACACAACACCCGCAAGTATTAAGAAAATATCACTACCACACATTTAATAATCAAAATATGCATAGAATACCTAATGCCCCGTTTAAGAGGATAAAAATTTTACGTTTTCTATTCAAACTTTCAAATTGTTAAAACACGTTGGGCTACTAATCTATTAAACAAAATTTAAAACAGTTAAATGAATTACCATTTTCAACATTTTATATATAAATCAGAAAACTGCCGATGCTATTTTCTCGTCGAATTAAATCGAAACACTTATTTCATTAATCGATAAAACGAAACAATCTGACAAAAGGTTTTATTCTTCTTTCCCCTTTCGTCATCCACTTCGATTTTCTTCTCATCAGCCACGAAAACACTGATTGTGAATAGTAACTCGCATTTTAAATATTATTTTCATTGCCATTAACTTTTATTTCAAGAAACGGTTTTACAAAACGACCTTTTCTATTCTTTATTTTCAACAAAATTCAAGCACGTAAGTCGTATTTTCCGAAACGAAAACTAAATATTATAATACATCGAAAATTTTCATATCGAATTTTGATAGAAGCAAAAATTTTCAAAGAACTAAACAACAAGATTTTCGTGATTAGTAAAGACAATCACGAACACGATTTGATCTCGATAATCCCTTTTTCATATCAAACTATTATCCGAAACTAAGAACACAAAACCCACAAAGAAGTAACCATCAACAACACAACTACCCGTCAAGTAAATGTGTTAGACTCACAAAACACGCCGTATCGGGGACGACAACAAAAACTCGAAAAACAAAGCACAATCCAGACGGTGTTAAGAAATATTTATTTCAGCTTATTTTTTAAAAATACAAAGAAAAACACAAAACACAAATTTTAAAGAACAAATAAGAAGTTTTCAAATAACACATTTTTAAATTGCTCCCGTATTTTCAAAAACTATTCTCGATAACCGCTTTAAAAACAAGATGATCGTTACTCCGCAAGAATTCGCGCGAATCCGAATGCTTAAATCGTATTATTCATACCTTTCAGAAATCGGACGCTCGTAATAAATATTTACCGACATTTACTCTAAAAGGCCACACTTTTTGGCCATAATATTAACTTCTAAGACTCGTAAGACGGTAGTCCCTTTCCTCGCGTAGAACTATCTTCTGTTATGTATCGGCTTTCAATAAAAGTACTAAAACCTAAAGTTTTACGTGAAATCGATGTGATATTGTATCACATAAAGTTTGAAAACAAAATGAATTATTTAAAATGGTGTAGGAAAAGTGGTTTTGGGGTTAGTAAAGTAAAACCATGGACGAAGTATGAAAGAAAGCCGCGGGAAGGTTGTTGACTGGCAAGTGCGGCGCACGCCAAATGAGTACTCCATTTTATGGCCGCCGAAGCTTATGCATCCCTTAAACCGGACTCCACCCAAACCTACCATGATGCAAGACCTGGCGAAATTTGAATGATGTACGAAAATAATCTTTTAAAAATATATATATATATATTAAAAACGCTATTGAATTGGAAAAAGTAATCGTTTAATGATTCAGGGGTGAAGTAATGGTCTAAAATGAATTAAATTGGGACCCAAAAAATCATATATTGATGGTTCGATCGATTGGTTTTCAATCTTATTTTTTAAAACATTGAAAAAAAAAAATTCAAAATGATTCATATATTTCAAAAATAATACTAAATTAATTTTATTATTACATCACCAAAACTATGCAGGTCATTGATGACATTGCCACTTTTTTTCAAAATTAAAATCGTAATACCACCAGGCTAGTTTCAAAATTAAAATCGACATCATTTTTGTTTTTTATTTAAATATTTTTAAATCGTATCATCAATTTATTGGTTTTATCTTTAAACCTTAAAATTATACATCAACTAATGTATTTTAATTTTTCAAAAAATTTAAAATCTTAAATACCAAATACACCTTACGATATGATAATAAAGGAATCTGCTTTATATTATTTTAAAATTTGTGTTAATGGAGATTTTTTTTTATGTATATTATTTTGAGACAAAGTTCATTAAATTTGAACAAATATTGGTTGAGCTGCTCAAGGGTTCTTTCTTGAAGTTTTTTTCTTTGCCCTTAGGAATATAATAATTTTCTTACTTTTTTTTTAACTGATAATAATTTTCTTACCCAAAGAGTTTCACCGGAAGCATTAAAATCTTACCCTTTTTTTTTGGGTAGATTCCAAAAATATAGAGAACAAATTCATGACTTTTATACCCCTAACATGAAATCTTGGGACATATTTGATTCCTATTTTTAAATGTTTTTTTTCTAAAAAAAAGGAGAAAACGTTTTTTCCCGAAATTTATTCTATAAAATGTACTAAATTTAGATACCAAAAAAAAAATCAAACAAGCCCTTATTTTATTTATTTATTTATTTTTACATTTATTCACTTTACATGTCTATTATCATATTCTATTTTTAGTATAAAAT